>ML319109.1:0-229748 GCA_005239505.1 Nicotiana paniculata
TCTTCTATTCAAACATAGGAACAAATCTTATATTCTAAGAATGTGAATATTTTTGTTGTTTTTTTAAAATTTTCTTAAATAAAACCTATTACGAGTAAGATAAAAATTTAAAATATTAAGATTAGACCTAAAAGTAATATTTACACCAAAAATAGTATAAAATCTGGGTGTGATAAAAAATTAGTTGTTCACAATGAGCACACCATGCAAATGAACATTCTCTCTGATGTAGATTCAAGTTAATACTATCTAAAGTGTAAGAAGTCATCACCGGAATAAAATGTGCATATTTGGTCAATCTGCCCACAATGATCCAAAATCATTAAACTTCCTCAAAGTTCGTGTTTATCCTACCATAATGTCCATAGTAATGCGCTCTCATTTTCACTTTAGTCTAACCAACCTCCGAGTCAAACCACTTGGTTTTTTGATGTTCATACTTGACATTCTAGAAATTCAAACGCCGTGAAACATGCCCAATAATGTCCTCCTTCATCTTCCGGCACAAGTAATGCTGCTTCAAGTCATGATACATCTTCATGTCACCTGGATGAATAGAATACCTTGAGCTATGAGCCTCCTCAAGAATCTACTCTCTCAACCCATCAACATTCAAAACATAAATCTGACACTAAAGCCGCATGTCAATATCTTCTCCAATCACAACCATCATTGCACCACCTCTCTTCACTATGTCCTTCAGCATCAATAAATGTGAATCATCAAATTAATGAGCCTTGATGCACTCTAACGAAGATGATTGCTCAAAACCGTCTAATCTTACAAATCAGTTAGCCAAGGGTTGAACATTCATAGCAAATGGCCTCTCCAAGGTTGGAATAAATTCCAAACTACCCATATCACAACTGAAAAATCAGTCAACGATAATGCATGGGAAACCGTTCTCATAGACTGTTAAACCGTTTCCATAGAGATATTGGAACGCTTTACAGCTCGTTCCATCAGCTCGCGTACCCATAGGTCTATATGAACGGTTTGCATCGACGTAGTTATAGATTCGTCTATCACAACGGCTTTCCCTTTCTCTTATGGAACAATTAGTTTTTCCAATTGGAACGGTTTAAAATTGTTACTATATTTTGTTTATATAATGGTTCTTAATCGTTACCATATTCTTCAATGCAACGCTTATGTACGCTATTGTTACGTATGTATGGGTATAACAACGGTTTCTATAAGCTGTTGTAACGGTTTTATTTGTATTGGAACGGTTTATAGATCATTTTGGAACAATTTATAGGACCTATTGCAACGGTTTATATTGTTTAATGGTACGCCATTTGTGTCTTATAGCAACGGTTTTGGTAGGCTATTGTAACAGTTCAGTTAAAAAAAAAGTATAGTCCCTGTTATAAATAAATATTTACATATATAATAAATTATAATAACACTCAAATTTAAATAAATCATAAAATAAAACTATTAATAATGTAAATTATCCATCAAGCAAATAACATCCATAAAGCAAATGTTGTATCCCAAGTGCATAAGTTTAATACATTTCAAGAGAGTAAGTTTAAAAAATGTTGATAACGAAAGATTCCTACAACATTCATCTATAGCAATTCAAAATTCATCTTAAGTAAGGTCTAGTTCTTCGCTACCTTCATCTTCCATTTCTTGATCTACTCCACCTACAAAAGAGCATAAATAAAGTCATTACCTTTCAAGAGAATCCGGTCCTACAAAAGAGCATAAATAAAGTCATTACCTTTCAAGAGAATCCGGTCTAAGAATGCTCATAGTACAAAGTGCTATGAAAAAAGAAAAGAACATTAAGGATATATAAGACTTCGAAATGAAATTGCTTAGTAACTTTGAACCAAAAACATAATGAATTATAAATAAATAACAAATTCAATTACAAGATTGGTAGTCAGTATCCAGTATCATAATAAATAGAATTCTAGTTTTCCTTCAAAGATCAGATAAAACTATCCATACACGATACAACTAAATCAATTAGGTAAAAGAGTAGATACAAGACGCTAAAATGACACTGCTTACTAACTTTGCAAATTAGAGAACACATTAAACTGATGAATAAACAACAAATTTAACAAGAAAATAGGTACTTAGTACAGCTTCCGATCTAATATAGAAGTGTAAACTTCCACTTCCACTATCTCTTATGACGTCCAATTTTCACCCTTACACAAAACTATACACACAACCAAAGCAATCCTGTAGCTAAAATGACATTGCTTGGTAACTTTGAAAATTAGAAGAAAAAAACACAATAATCAGATGTAGCAAACAACAAATTTAAATACTAGCTTGATACTTAGTACAACTTCTGATCCACAAATAAGTTGAGATCTAAATTACATTTTTATCTCAATTTTGGACGCATAGGTGAAATTATATACACAAACCAATGCAGTTTTGTAGAATTTAGGAAGATAAACTGATAGCAAAAAACGAAAGAATGACTTACTGTGTAACTTCGGATGGGGAAACGACATTAGAAGGGCAAAGGCTAGAGCAAAGCCAATCGAGGACTGGTCTAGCGTCGTCATATTGGAGAGGCCAATAGGAGTAACATCCATCATTTCTAGTTTCATCCCTTAAATTTAGACGGAAGGGATAGCGGTAGGAAGGACATTTGCTGCTATACAAAATTACCAAGTTGACGGTAACAAAGAAATGATAGCTATCGGACTTATGGACATAGCTGGCTCTTGTGCTTCATGCTTTGTCACTACAGGTACAAATCTGTAGTGATTCTGGCACAGATTTGTGGAACGGATATGGTCTATGATTCTGGCACACGTTTAATCACATTGCCGGAAAGAAGTAGTGCATGAGTGTACATATTCTTTTTTATTGCTACTTAAGGACGATAACATAAGATGAATTTTTTTAACAACAAACAAGTTATCATCTATAATATTTTTTGTTTACCTTGAAAATGGTAATTACAATTATATTTGATTATCTGGTTCTAAAAATATGTGATCTATTTTAATACTGACTGCTTAGGCAGTAGACGCTGAATATGAAGTGAAAAAAGCGAAACAAGAGTGAAAGGAACGAAATTATGAACACCGGGTAACGGGGAGACCAGCCTCGAGGGTGGTCGGAAAGGCCTTGGGGTCGAGCTTTAGAAGCTTGACTAGGGGCTATCGATAACAGTATAACAGTGTTGAAGGCCTTAAGAATGACTTATTTATGATCAATAACAAGTAATAAATGGAGAATAATTCAAGAATGCAATAAATGAGAAACAATAAATTAATGAAGCAATTGTAGAGAATATTTTTTGTTAGAGAGCAGGGGAAGTTCTTGTTCTTGTATTGAATATCATATATCTTACAAAGTGACAAGAGTCCCCTTTATATATGAGGGGAAATCCCAACATAGTACATGCATAATTAATGTAAAGAGATATGGCTGGTACATCCATTTAATGTCACAGTACGGGCTTGTACTATCTTGTGTACTTTGTCAGCTTTAACCACGTGCCCCCTGCGGATTCCCCGCCTTCTCATGCCGACCATTGATTTGTACTGCCTTGAGGTTGAGGACCCTCGATATTCCCCTCAATGCCGAACTCGGGCCTTCGAACCTTCATTCTCATCGAAATGGCCGTGAAATCGGGCTCTCCGATTTTAGCTGTATATATAGTCCCCGCGTTTCTTAGAATTAAGAGATAAGAAATGGTTTTAACCTTTTGCTTCTTCGACACTCCTACTATGACGCCAGTCCCTTCAGAGCATTAAATGACGTGACACGAAAAGCTGCACAGAGGTCGCTATCAACACAATTCTCGAGAAGCCCATGAACCGTCATAGGTTCGACTTTCCTGCTTCAAGCATGCCCAAAGGGCCCCTATAAATACTAATATCACTTGCATTTTCATAGTTTTGCATCTTCTTCTTCAAACCTTCAAATTTCAACTAAGTGTTCTCCCTTCTTATCTTCTACCTGTGCACGTTTTTTTCGTCTTTTCACTTCAAAACATGATAGTTATCATGGCAAAAAATTCCAAAGCGGTTCCACAGAAGGAGGGGGTTGCTTCTACATCACGCCCATCTAAGGGCAAGTCAAAAACCCTTCCTACCATCGAGCAATGCATCTCTGGCCCTTTCGACACCATTTCTGACTTTACAATAGAAAAACCCCCTTCTACACCGGGACGATGCGAGCCCATGTCCCGATACATAAGTTTAGTATCAGATATTGAGAGGGTGAAACTTGAATGCCATTGGGGGGAGGTAGCCGAAGTAGAGCTCCCTACGGCTGACGAAAGCATAGTCACGCACAAGAACGGCTTTCTCAGTGTATACACATACCCCTTCACCTTAGGTCCCGTCGATTCTTCTACTCCAATGGTTGACTCGGTGATTCTTGTTTTTTTCCACCAATACCGAGTGACACTCGGTCAAATCTATCCTTCTTTTTGGAGGATTTTATATGTGTTTCGTCATATTACCAACATGGTCGAGGGAATTACCTTCACCCTTGACCATTTGATCAGATTATATAGCCCTCGACTCTTCCATGGGGGCCTTATTAAATTACATTGTCGCTCCACCAAGGCGTTCCTCGCCTGCATCGATGAGGATATAGATCGGGGATGGATGAGCCGATTCATCAGAATCAGAACCTGGGACATTATCCCTGTTTGCAGAATGCCATTCCCGGAGGAGTGGAATATGAAATGTAAGTACCCCTGAATTAAGCATGCTTTCGCTGTCTCTTTCTCTTTCTGTTGATTTTCTTTTAATTGTGCATCCACTATTTGGTTTCCCGGTGCGGTTCAGGACCTTCTGGGGTGGATCAAACATTTTAGACTCCATTTTCCCATACAACAAATGCGTATGGCGTGAGCTGGCCAAGAACCATAGTACGCTCTTGTTGCTATTGCATTGATATTCTTCGTAAGAACTTTTGATGATGATGTTTTTTGACATAATATATTTGTGCAGGCCTTGGTGAAGGGTTGTTGATGAGGCCGCGCCCACCTGATGAGGAAGAGGCCCCGAAGGCCACCAAAGATAAGAAAAGGAAGAAAGAGGCTCGGCGGTGTCCCCAAAATCAAAAAGGCCAAAGACTCGGAAGCCTAAAACTGACGCCACGGTCTTGTCTTCAATGGCCCCCGAGAGCCTGCAAGCTGATGAGGATAGCGATGATGTTTTCCCTTTGGTACAAAGGGCAAAGCGAAGCGCTGAGGCTTTGAGGTCTGTTGAGCGGTCGTCTGCTGAGCTAGAGGCGGTCGATGCGGACCCGCCTTTCGTAGAGGAGACCCTCGAGGAGCGTTTGGGCGTAATCCCCGATACGCTCATCAGACATGTCACAGTCCGTGTTGAGGAGCTCAGGGGGGCTCGCTACTGGAGCTTTCCGAGGTAGGGAAGAAACCTCGATGGAGGCCGACATCGCTGGTGGACTTCATTCGGGCCCGTCATTCTCTCCAGGGGAGGTACGGGGTGCTCAAGTTAGGGGTGTTCCTGTTCCTGAGACCTCTCATGGAGAGGATGACGCATTCAGAGACTACTTCGAGGGGTAGATGAGGAGACCGATGTTAATTCCCCATTTGCCCTCGAGGAAGCCGAGAGGCTCCAAAAGCAGGTGACATTCGAGGAACAGTATGCTTATTCTCTGATTTTCTATTCTCGTTTTCTAATTTCCCTTCTCTGTTGTTGCAGGTCAAGAAGCTATATGACCAATCCTTCTCCAAGTTGCAAGATAAGTTGACTCATCGTGGGGAGGAGCTTGAGAAGCTTATGGCGGAGTCCGTCGAGCTGGAGGCTTTGTGCGCTCGAAGGGAGAAGGTATTGAACGACCTTCGAGAAAGCTTGGAGAGAGCACTTCGGGAGAGGGCCGATTTCTCTGAGCAGGTATATTAGTACCCACATTCTTACCTTTTAGTTTTAACGCTTGGTACTGATTGACTTACTTTCTGCTTCTCAGATTACGTAGAAGGACGCCCTGGTGGAGCGGCTTCGAGAGGAGGCTGCGTCCAAGGATGCCGAAGTCATGGAGCTGGCTCGGCTGAATGATGTTGCGGCTTCATAGAGGGAGGTGCTTCGAGGGAATCTATCCTCGGCTCAAGACCTTCTTCGAGGTGCTTAGAAGGAGGCTGTTGCACCATCTGTGGCCAAGGACGAGGCCAGTTAATATGTCTCCTCGTACAAGAGGGATGTCGCTGTTGCAAATAACCGGGCAAGGGAGATATCCGAGAAGGCCTAGCTGAAGTTGGCTCAGGCAAGTTTCCTATGCCCGTGCACAAGATAAGACGAAAGCCCTTGAGGAAGTGAGCGCCAAAGGTGCCGATCTGTCTGCCGAGATCGAAGAGGCCAAGGCCCTAGAGGAGGAATTGACAATGCCGAGTACATCGGACGAGGGCTCCGAAAGCGGCGGAGGCGAAGAGTAGTTTTTCCTCCTTTTTTTATTTTTCCTTTTGTTGTACATGGGAGCCTTCGGGGGAAATTTTGTAAAGAACACTTTGTAAATATATTTTTTGGAAATAGAACATCTTTTGTCACATTTTGCACAAACCTAGTCCCGTAACCTTTTCCCAACAATATGACTTATATGTTTCGATTCTTAGCTTCATCAGAACTTGATCTTGCAATAGTAGACCCCCTCGAGATCAGACACCTTCCCGAGGCTAGGTCGGCATGTGAGCTTTGATTCCTCAAACCTCTTATGACGGTATCATTTATGTGACGTGACCGTGAAGTGACTGAGGTGGCCCAACCGGTAAATTTCCCCAAACGTTATGACTACTTGTCAGAAATTGAATGGTCTTCAAAGCAGTTGGTTGGACACCTTTCTTTCTACAAAATACTCTTGCTTCTCCTTCATTCTAACTCTTGCACCTTTGCAAAAACCTCAGCTTTTCTTTCAACTTTCTTATCCCTTCCCACCTTTGCGAAAACTGGTTCCGCTCCTTCCTGTTTATCTCTCCTTTGAGTAGCTATGGCTGCCGTGCCCGAATCTGTTCACCAAGAAGAGGGAAATTCTTCTTCTGCCCCTAGCCTGGCCAGTGGTACACCGCCGACGTATGGTGAGCTGACCTCATACTACTTCGTTCCGAAAAAAGACATTGAATTAGAGAAACCCTTCGATGCCCCGGGCCATCGAGAGCATGCCTCGAGGTTCGTCCGATCCATAGAAGAAAATCACCTCGAGGCCGTGAGGAGAGAATGTGGCTGGGGGGAAAATGTGGTACTGCAGATACCCTCTCAAAGATAACGTCATGACTCATGTAGAGGGATTATTTACCTTGTATACGTACCCATTTACATTAGGCCCCTTCGACCGACTCGTACTCGAATTATGCAAGAGGTACCTAGTCACCCTAGCATAAATTCATCCATCCTTTTGGTAGATAGTGTTGATGATGAGGTATTTCACCGAAAAGGCTGAGCTCAAATTTACCTTCAACCACCTTATTAGGTTATACCGGTCTCAGTATTGTCGAGGCCTTATTGCGTCACGACGCCGGTCCACCATGCCTTTCATTGCCAGTAATGATGAGGACCAAAACGAAGGATGGATGAGCCGGTTTGTTCGGGTGAGGACTGTCGATATCATACCAGCGGAGTTCCTGCCTTTTACCGAAAAATGGAACTTCAAACGTAAGCACCATGTCGTGACTTAGTGTATTTTGTTCTTATCACCTTATAAGAGTGTTTCTTTATCTCTTTTTCAGCGGTCCCGTGGGTTCCCAGGGAGGTTCCCGATCTTGTGGACTGGACTCGGAAGTTGGCAGCTTCCTCGACATATGACGAGTGCAAGTGGCGTGATCTCTCGAAGGGAAGATGGGAAGCAAAACACCACGGCATGAGTCGTGTGTTATCCCTTTTGATGAAAGTTTCCTTTTGTGTGTACTAACTCTGATGCCACGGGTGTTGGTGGATTTTACGAAATGAGGTCGTGCCCTTTCGAAGAGAGGGAAGGCTCGAGGGAGGACAATAATCCAAAAAGATCCTCTATAGAAGAGGACATTCTCGATGAGGCGGGGCCTTCTCGGAGGAATAAAGGAGATGACGTTGCTGAGGAAAGTTTTATATATGTTGGTCCTTCTGCGGACGTTGGCTCTCCTCGCGAGGATTATTCACCGTCTACGGCTCGAGCCGGGAGCCCTTCCATGGTTGCCAATTCTGTCAAGCTGGAGACCTCTAATTTTAAGGAAGAGGTTCCCCAGAGAGAAGGAGTAAGAGTCCTCCACTATCGTATGCTTCTTCCTTCGAGTGTTGCTCGTGACCAAGGGCCGCCCAGACCAATTGAGGTTTCGAATGGGCATACCCTTATTGAAAGAGGTTCAACTGGGGCCGATCGGGTCAGGCCGGTAGATGCATGTTTAACTTTTAAGGAGGCCTAGTGGCTCTGTTCCGAGGTGAGTTCTGATCTGCCTTGCTGGCTTTTTAGCTATGAATCTTCATTCTTTGAACTGAAGTTTCTCTTTTGCAGGTTTTAGACAAACTCAAGTCCGAGCTGCTTCGCTGTGAGGCATGGTTACAGGAATATTTGGGTAAGAGAAATCTCTCAAGCTTCTTTGTAATGAGAAGACGAAAGAGTTGATACTTCTTCGGGTGGAGATGCATTGGAGCTGGATTTGTGAAGGCAAACTCGAGTGTCAGGTAACCCTTACCCTGAAGAAGTACGTGATTCATTTCTTGCTTTTGGGAACTAACGCTTTGGTGCTTTAGTTGCAGGAAAAAAACAAGCGTTGAAGCCCCTTTGGGGCGAGGTCGAGCAAGTTAGGTCCGAATGCCAGGCATTGAAAGCGCATGTAGGCGTACATGTTGCGGCATGCTTTGGCCAAGGCTGCTACCCTCGAGATAAAACTTTGCAATGCCCGAGAAGATAGCTCAATTCAGTCGAGCAGGATTGACAGCTGGAGGATGATCTTCTAAATATGAAGGCTGAGGTCATGGATGCTCGGGCCAAAGCTGAGGTTTTTTGAGCGAAGGCCGATAAGAAGGTGTTCGTTTACTTGAAAGATGTTGTCAATGCTCGGGTTGAGCTGAGAAGGGATTCTGATAGAGAGAGGAGGGCCAATAAGTATGCCCGATGCAAGTCTCGGTGGGAGACCCTCGAAGAGATACATGCTAGGGGCTTTGACCCGTCAAAAGAGATAAAGCAGGCCGAGGCGGATGAGATCGACGCCAAGTTTTTCCTTTCTTCTTCAGCTGATGCCGATATTTGAAGGCCGTCGTGAGAGCTGGTCCGAGGGGCCTTTGAGGGAGCTGGTCTCGAGAGTAGAATAGATTTTCTGCTTTGTTGTTTGCCTAAAACTCATGTGGGAGTGTTGTAAATATGTATTTGTAACGCTTACACATATATGAAAGATTCGTTGGTTTGATTTTCTTATTGATATTTAGCCCGATGAATTGGACTTTGAGATGAAACCCTTGGGGTTATAAATTGGCCCTAAGGCTCTTTAAGATGGCGACTGGGGCTCTTATGCTTTAGGTCGGTATGACCTTCAGTGTAGCTGGCGGCTTGGGCCCTTACGCTCTTTTGGTCCTGAGGCGCTTTAGTTAACCGTATCGGGCTTAGTCTCCGAGCCGGGTTTCGACTCGAGCTCAACGTCCCTTAGGTTTTTAAATCGGCCCTGAGGTGCTTTGTAGAGGGCGACTTGGGCTCTTACGCTTTTTATTTGGCCCTGAGGCGCTTTAGTTGACCGTATCGGGCTTAGTCTCCGAGTCAGGTTTCGACGCGAGCTCAGTGTCCCTCAGGTTTTCAAATTAGCCCTGAGGTGCTTTGGGTCGGTATGACCTGTAGCTGGGGACTTGGGCTCTTATGTTTAAGGTTGATACGACCTTCAATGTAGCAGGAGACTTGGGTTCTTACGCTTTAATGTAGGGGGTGACTTGGGCTCTTACGCGTAAGGTCGATACGGCCTTTAATGTAGCGGGCGACTTGGGCTCTTATCCCTGAGGTGCTTTAGTTAACCGTATCGGGCTTAGTATTTGAGTCGGGTTATGACTCGAGCTCAACGGCCCTCAGGTTTTCAAATTGTCCCTAAGGCGCTTTAGGTCGGTATGACATGTAGCTAGCAACATGGGCTGTTACGCATAAGGTCGATATGACCATTAACATAGCGGGCGACTTGGGCTCTTACACTTTTTTGGCCTTGAGGCATTTTAACCGTATCGGGCTTAGTCTCTGAGTCCGGTTTCGACTCGAGCTCAACGGCCCTCAGGTTTTCAAATTGGATCTGAGGCGCATTGTGTCAGTATGATCTGTAGCTGGTGACTTTGGCTCTTACGCGTAAGTTCGATACGACTAGCTGGCGACTTGAGCTCTTACGCTTTAGGTTGGTACAACCTTTAATGTAGCTGGCGACTTGGGCTCTTACGCTTTAGGTTGTCACAACCTTTAACCGGTTTTATTCGAAGTAATTAGAGGCCTGTGATTTTATGGCAACAGTCGGACGTCTCTGAGTTGCATTAGTTTGTCCGGAGCCTTATGACGGTGGTCATTGTATTTGGCCGTATCCTTTTAGTCCCCAAGTGAGATAGCCATGGCGTCTATATCGAGGGTATTCTTTTTGGGTCTTACAAGTTCGATATATAGCCTTGACTTTGATATGAGGTTTATGCTTGTTTTAATGTCTTACAAATTTGTACATTCTTTGCTTGAGGTTTTACAATTTTGATTTTGCCTCATGGAGGGCTTACGAGTTTGAAGTTTTCGGCCCTGAGGTCTTACGGCTTCGAGTTAGATATCTTGAGGAGCTGACAGTCGGGAGCAGTCCCCAATTGGGAATTGATGTTGCCTCTATGAGGGATTATGAGCTCGAAGTTACCTGCCCTGAGGCCTTACGGCTTCGGGTTTGATAATCTGATGAGCCGACTGTCGGGGGCAGTCCCCGAGTCAGAATTGATTTTACCTCGAGGAGGGCTTCTGCGCTCGAAGTTACCTGCCTTAAGGTCTTACGACTTTGAGTTTTATAATCTGATGAGTCGACTGTCGGGGGCAGTCCTCGATTCAAAATTGGTGTTGCCTCGAGGAGGGCTTATGAGCTTGAAGTTACCTTCCTTGAGGTCTTACAACTTCGAGTTTGATAACCTGATGAGCTGACTGTCGAGGGCAGTCCCGGAGTCGTAATTGATCTTGCCTCGAGGAGGGCTTATGAGCTCGAAGTTACCTGCCCTGAGGTCTTCGGCTTTGAGTTTTTGGCGACTCAGTGGAGTGACTGTCGAGGACAGTTCCTGAGTGCTTGTTAAAATATTTTGCCCTGGGGCTGTCTCTTGTGAAAACGGCAAACTTCTTTTATGTGCAAAATTCTTTGATGATAGAAGGTACTTCTCTGATTACTTGGTACAAGTATACATGTTTTTACCATCGAAGGTTCGATTATTCTATGCGGACACGGTTCATTCGACCGTTTAGTCTGATAAATCATTCTCCTGCTGAGACCCTCTTTGGCATATTTCAGTGATCTCCTGGGGGAAAAGATACAATGTTAAAACTCCTACTACAACCAACTAGACTCACAAATAAACATATGGAATTGTTTCTTCTAGTTGAACTGTAACCTTTGCACAATACTTCTGCTTGCAAATATCTGGGAATTTTGCTTTCAGAACTTAATTCAATTTATTCTCTGTGCGTCTCAAATTTCAGCAGTAATACTTTGAGTATTTATAGAGTAAGTTGTTGCGCTTGTCTTCCAATTCCAGTTCAACTCTACTTGGGTAAACCAATTCGAAACAAACTCAACTTCCTTCCTTTATTTCTGTCCTAGCTGAATTCAACTTCTGTCATCTTTATCAGTTTGCAATCTTTTCATATTAGGAGACATCATCTTAGTTCTTTGATACTCAACAATCGCTGATATCTCCTATGATCGTACGATTCTTATGCCAACTTCTCCGTTCAGGGTGTATGCTTTGATGGACCTAGTTCAACTTGTCAATATTTGTCAATCTTCAAAACCCATTCAGTGACATGGGCCAACAAATTCCCCTTTTTTGATGATGACAAATTCTGTACTTCTATCCTGTATATACTTTAAACACTTTCTATATTTTTAAGCATTAATCATTGAGAACCAGGTTCATTAGGTTATAAATATCACACATCACATCTTCCCCCTTTTGGCATCATCAAAAAATTGCAAAATGATACTTACTAGTTTTAATTCTTACTCATGGCCAATTTAGGAAACTGCAGGGGCAAACACAATTAATCATCAGAAGAAACTAATAATGTAAGCTAAATAATAAATTGAGACATTTTTCAAAACAGCAAGCTTTCAGTGATTAATAGGGATGATCAGCACCAAAATAGATTAAAATCAAAACAGCCAAAACATGAGAAAAAGAGAATAAAAACTGAAACAAACTAGACACTTTCCCGAACTGGGCACTTGATAGGTTTGGAGGGGGTAGCACTGGACATTCCTAAGGCTGGGAGGGTGCAGATAAGGCTGGGTTCTTGGTTTGTAGAAGGGACAACATTTGTTGTAAAACACCTTCATTTTTCTCCTTCTCCTTTGCTAACTCAGCTTTGAGAGCATCACGCTCAGCTTCCACCTCAACTAAGCGAGACTTCAATCGAAGGATCTCCATATCCTTTAACTCTTTTCCTGCACCAGAGTACGAACCTTGCTGTTGACTGGTTGCTTCTGAGATGAACAGGTTCATCTTTCAGGTCATTGACAGTACAATCACAAGACAACAGAGTGTCCTTCCCAAAGAAATCCTTAGCAGTAGCCATCTCAGCCTCCTTTGTAGGAACTCCAAAATGAGAAAGAACTGCAGTCAGAATAAAGCCATAGGGGATCGCATGGGCTTTGGTGCCATTCACCACTCTGTCCAAGAGCTGGATGATAAAAGCTGGCCAATTGATCTGCTTGCCTCTGTACAGACACTCCATGAGGGTTAAATCCATGTAGTTAGCAGCGTGTCTTCATTCTTTTCTGGGCAGCAGGGATTTGATCACAAATTCAAAGAACAGTTTGTGCTCAGGATTCATCTCACTCTTGTACACAACCCTGGGTTCAAGCTCCTTCTCATTGTCGAAGAAGAATCTAGTGATATTGAGAGCTGAGGCCATTCCATCTAAACAAGGCCATCTCTGCCTCGTATAGTCTTCATAACCCTCAGCTGGAATGTCTAGAATGACTCCCAGTTCTTGAGCATCAAAGGAGACTACAACTCCCTTGACCAATGAGGTGACCCTGCCTCCAATGACTGTGGCATTCCCCATGAACTCCACAACTTCATTTCTGACCAGCCTGCCTTCCATGCGAAGGACCATGTCCTTCCAGCCCTGCTGCCAGAAAATCCAGTAAATACCTCATTTCAGGTTCCTCGAAATCCTTCAACAATTTTCCCTTCAAGATTTTTCTCTTGCAAAACATGGCAACTCTTTCAGTAGACATTTCTCCAACCTCCTTCTCTTCCTCTCCACTCCATTCTGGATCATCGTCCCTTTCAATAATATGTACTTACTTTATCTTAGTCCTTGTCCTCAAAGCAGTACTCCTAGTGGTGATGGACACAGTAGCTGACTTCTTTGAAGAAGTCTTAGCCTTTTTGGGCTTGGGGTTTTTGATAACCACTGGAGCAGCCTCCTCTTCTTGTTGGACCAGGTCCAACCACTCTTCATCGTCAATTATAGCTTCAACTGACTCCCCTACCTTTGCTTTCCCCTTCTCTGCCTTCTTTATTTTGCTCTCTTGTAGAGCTTTTTCCAACTTCTCCTCCTCTTCTCATACAGTATTTCTCATAGCACGTACCCTAGGAACAGGTACACCAACAGAATCAACAGTCTTCCTTTTCTTTGAAGGAACTGAGGCTTTAGACTTTTTGGACTTTGGAGTCCTTCTCTTCTTGGCGTTGTATGAGTCCCCCAGCTTCTTCAGTCTTTCAGCCAAGGTTTCTTCCCCAGAAGAAACATGTTCATCTATTTCCTTCATTAACTTGTCCAACCCAGCAACAGCTTCCTCAACTTCAGTAGTTCCCCATAAAACCATGACATCTTCTTCAAAATTTTCAAGAATAGGGCCACAAATTGCAAGCATGGTACCATCCTCCCTGGATCCTCTCACATCTACTTCTCCCTCGTTCTCAAGATTTTTCTCTTTCCCAAATTTTCTTTGCCTTCTTGGCACTTCCACATCCACCACAGACCCCACCAACATAAATCGATTTTCAGCAGAATTTAAATTAGAGGTAACTTCAGTATTACCTTTCTCAGCACTGGATGAACCAGGAGCTTTATCTTCATTGGCTGATTTGAATGAATCATTGGATGATTCTGGTTTAGATCCTTCCTCATCACGTAACAATTCTTCCAAGAATTTTGCTCTTGAACCAAAAGCCACAGACTTGCGTGCAAGAAACATAACACGACGGGCTTTGGGGGCTGGGGTAGGGTTTGGTGTGGGTTCAGGAATTGTAGAGTGTTTTGGGGTTGATGATTTTTCAGGAGACTCGGAACTATAAACTGAGGGTGAGTTTGAGTCAGATTCATAGTTTCCCCCATCATAATCTCTGTTTGGGGATGAGTCAGAAGAAGCTGGTGGAGGAGACGACATGATCTTGATTTTGTTAGAGAGAGAAGAAAATAAAAGGCAGTAGAAATTTTGAGTTGAGTAAGTTTAACAAGGTTCGACTGTTGCTTTATGCACAATGGGTAATGATGGCCTATTTATAACTTGTGGCTGGGGAGATTACAACGGAAGTGTATTAACCCAAGTAGGATACTAATCGATTAAGGACTGTCAGCGATTGGACATTGATTAGACAATTACTTTCCCCCTAAAACTAGGCTAAGTAATTGAGACGAGACTTCTTGGAACTGGTTCATTATTTGGGTAAGTACGAGAATATGAATTTGAGCCATAAGTGGATAGAGTCCTGATCATGTATAATTATACTTGAATTAATACATGTATGGAGATGAGAACATACCTTGTCAGTCATGTAAACCAGTATGGATGCACCAGGTTCATCCTGCTAAAAAATTTTATTTTGCCTCAATTCACAAAGATAAAGACACATCATTAGTAACTAGGGAATCATATTAATACATGGAAGAAGAGTATGGAAATAAATACATAGTACTGAGCAATGGTTAATCTGATTAAGTACCTAATTAAAATTTTCTAGCCAAAAAAAACTTCCTTTTTTTTTTCAATTTTTTTTAATTTTTTTTTTCAATTAGGTGATCTTAATCATCCCTAATTCAAGCATGTTTCTCTCATAATGCTCCCTACTCAATGCTTTGGTAAGTATATCAGCAATTTGACGATCAATAGCACAAAATTCGATTGAGATCATTCCCTTTTAATAGTTATCCCTCAGGAAATGGTGTCTAACATCTATGTGCTTAGTTCTCTTATGATGAACCGGGTTATTAGTCATACTAATTGTGCTAGTGTTTTCACAGTAAATAGGAATGCATCCCACATTTATACCAAAGTCCAGGAGTTGTTGCTTGATCCATAGCAACTGGGCGCAGCAAGAGGCTACAACCATATGTTCAACCTCAGCAGTAGACAAGGCTACTGAATTTTGTTTCTTGGTGGCCCAAGAGACAAGGCAGGAGCCCAAAAAGTGAGCCATTCCTGAAGTACTTTTCCTGTCAACCTGGAAACCTGCATAATCAGCATCAGCATATCTTATAAGTTCAAAATTACTACCTTTAGGATACCAAAGGCACAGATAAGTGGTTCCCTTCAGATATCTTAAAATTCTTTTTACTGCAGTGAGGTGGGACTCCTTTGGATTGGCTTGAAACCTAATACATAGTCCCACACTGAACACAATATCAGGTCTACTTGCAGTAAGATAGAGTAGAGACCCAATCATCCCTCTGTATGTCTTCTGATCAACGGATAAACCAGGTTCATCCACATCCAATTTTGTAGCTGTGGCTACTGGTGTATCTATCTCCTTTGAATCCTCCATTTTGAATTTCTTGAGGAGTTCTTTCATATACTTATGTTGATGTATCATTGTGCCATGTGGAGTTTGTTTGATTTTCAAACCTAAGAAGAAGGTTAGCTCACCCATCATACTCATTTCAAACTCACTCCCCATTAATGTAGCAAATTCCTTGCCAAGCTTTTCAGTAGTTGCCCCAAATATAATATCATCAACATATATTTGCACAATCATAAGATCTTTTCCCTTCTCCTTTAGGAACAAAGTACTGTCTATCTTGCTTCGTTTGTACCCATGTTCCAGCAGGAATTTTGACAATCTCTCGTACCAAGCTCTAGGTGCTTGCTTGAGAAAATAGAGAGCCTTGTCAAGTTTATATACATGATCAGGTGACCCTTTGCTTTCAAAACCAGGAGGCTATTTTACAAATACATCTTCCTTAAAATAGCCATTAAGAAAGGCACTCTTTACATCCATCTGATGAAGAGTGAATTCCATGTGTGCAGCAAATGCTATAAGAAGTCTGATTGCCTCCAATCTTGCCATAGGAGCAAAGGTATCATCATAGTCAATTCCCTCTTCTTGGTTGTATCCTTGAACAACCAGTCTAGCCTTATTTCTTGTAACAGTTCCATCCCCATCGAGCTTGTTCTTGAAGACCCACTTGGTGCCAATTACTGATCTGTCTAGTGGCCTGGGTACCAAGTGCCATACTTGACTCCTCTCAAATTGATTTGCATGACTGTTACCCAATCAGCATCTTGGAGGGCTTCAGTAATGTTCTTTGGTTCAATCAAGGATGGAAATTCATCAAACGTACACAGATTTTTCAAGGAGGATCTAGTTTTGATTCCAGATCTTAAGTCTGTTATGATGTTCTCAAGAGGGTGAGAACTCTGATATTTGTGTGGTTTGAGTACCAGTTGTTCACTTCTGGATTGTTCCATGTTGTCTTGTAGTTGTGGAACAGGATTAGGGCCAGTATTTTCATGTATAATTCCCCCTGTCGAGTTGCGTGGAGTTGTTGAACCTGGTCCATCACCTGTTCCATCTGCCATAGGTGCTTCAATGTGGTCATTGCTCCTCACCAGTCCAAGCTCCTCATCTTCTGGTTCCTGTCTCTCAGATAAAGTGTTAGTTTCATCAAAGACAACATGTACACTTTCTTCTACACACATAGTTCTTTTATTGTATATTTTATAAGCTTTGCTATGTGTTGAATATCCCAAGAACACTCCCTCATCACTTCTGGGATCAAATTTTCCTAGAGAATCTTTGCCATTATTATGCACATAACACTTGCATCCAAAAGCCCTAATATGGGATATGTTGGGCTTTCTCCCTTTAAGTAATTCATATGGAGTTTTCTCTACCAGAGGTCTGGTCATGCATCTATTTATAATGTAGTATGCAGTGTTAATTGCTTTTGCCCAGAAGCTGTGAGGTAGTTTGCTTGATAGAAGCATGGTTCTTGCCATGTCTTCAAGACTTCTGTTTTTCCTTTCAACAACTCCATGTTGTTGTGGGGTTCTAGGAGCAGAAAAATTGTGATTGACACCATGTTCATCACAGAACTCAGCAAACTTGGTATTCTCAAACTCAGTACCATGGTCAGATCTTATTGATGCCAGTTGATGTCGCAATTGATTTTGAATTTTCATAACAAATGAGGTGAAAATATCAAATGCTTCATCCTTAGATGACAGAATAAGGTCCAAGTGAACCTTGAAAATCATCAACTAGAACCATCACATATCTCTTACCACCTCTACTTAAAGTTCTCATAGGACCGCATAGATCCATATGAACAAGTTCCAACGTCCTGGTGGTACTGGCCATTTTCTTACTTTTGAAAGAGGACCTTACCTGCTTCCCCCTGGCACATGCCTCGCAAACTTTTTCTTCCTTGAACTTAATGTTAGGAATTCCTACCACTAAGTCCTTAGAGACTAGTTTTTTAAGTTGCATTAGACTTGCATGACCAAGTCGTTTGTGCCATAGGAGGGGATCACTGTCCAACAAACTAAGACAAGTGAGTTCATTTTCAGACAGTGTGGACAAATCTATGACATAGATGTTATTCATTCTTTTTCCCTGCAAAACAATCTTGTCAGTAAGCAGGTTAATCACAAAACATTTTGTGGAAGTAAAAGCAACCAGGTTACCTCTGTCACATAGTTGTGATACACTGATCAGACTATATTTCAAGCCATCTATTAGATACACATGTTCAATAGATCGTGTATCATCCTTACCTACCTTACCAACCCCAATGATTTCACCTTTCTTTCCGTTTCCAAAGGAGACATTTCCTCCTTTGAGACGTTCAAGTGAAAGGACTTGTTCCATGTTCCGAGTCATATGCTTTGAGCAGCCACTATCCAAGTACCAAATCTGGCTGCCTCCTCTCACTTGAACCTATAAAAGGAATCAAAGGTTAGTCTTAATAACCCAAACTAGTTTGGGTCCTTTTCTATGAGAGAATGGATGAATCAAATTTTTCCTGGCCCAATTTGGCAGCCAGTTTTTCCCTTTTACAAACCTCTCATGTTTTCGACTGGCTTGCTCTTTTGCAGTACACTCATATTTGTTGTGTCCAGTCTTACCACAATGGGTGCATATTTTATTCTCAAGAAGAGTGAGATACTTGTTTTTGGGATCCCATTTGGGCAATTGACTTCAAAAGCCAATCCCTCTCTTGTTGCTACTATGATTCTCTTGAAGCCATATCAGGGCGTCAGAGGATTTATTCCATTTACATGTTCGATTTAATTCATGTTTGACTTTGCCAAGTTGTTCATTAAGAGTTCTTATTTGCTCGTTCTTGGCATACATCTTATCTTTTAATTTTCCTATGTTTTCTTCTAACATGATATGAGAGTGATCAACTACCTTTTTACAGAATCCTAGTCATAATTTTAAGTTTTCAGATTTTAGCTCTAGAATCTCAGTTTCGAGTGGATGAACCTAGTTCATCAAGACAGTGTTTTTCTTTTCAGATTCACTGACCCTTATTTCCAGGTCCATGCATTTTTCTTTTAGCATTGCACACACTTTAGATAGTTGATCCTTCTCTTTGGTTGTTTCCTCAGAATCATCTATGAAGTCAAGTAGCAACTCAGAGAGTTTCTCCTTAGATAAAAACTTTATTTTAGTTTTAAGTTGTGAGATACTTACCTCTGGTTCTTCATAAGTCTCCTCATCAGATTCTCCAATTTCCATGAGAGCCTGACCTTCTGTCTCACCATCTTCTGATTCTTCATCTAAACTTTCCCCCCAAGTAGCAACCATAGCCTTTGTTGTGTTTGTCTTGGGTTGAACCTGTTCCTTCTCTCATATCTTTCCTTTTTCCACTCTACTTTCCACTGAGGACAGTTTTAATGAGATGGTCAATTTTACCACATTTATAGCATCCCTCATTAGCTGACCTTTCTAGTGCCTTTGCCTTGTTGAAGTTTCCTCCCCTGGAGATGCCCTTCTTCCTCATGAGAAAGTTTCTAAATTCTTTGGTTATCATGGCCATCTCATCCTCCTCCAGATCAGCTCCCTCAGTGATCCTCAATGCTAGACTTCTCTCCTTCTTTGGGGCATCCATCTTCATGGTTTGCCTTCTGAGTTCATAAGCAGTAAGGTTTCCAATCAACTCATCTAGTCTAAGGGTTGCCATATTTTTGGATTCCTGGATAGCAGTGATCTTGCTTTCCCAAGAGATAGGCAGAACCCTTGTCAAGATCTTCTCTACCTTGTATTCTTCAACTATGATTCTTCCAAGAGACTTGATTTCATTTGTCAAGGTTGTGAACCTTGTGTACATTTCCTGAATTGTCTCTCCTTCTTTCATAGTGAAGTTTTTCATACTGAGAGTATAGTAGTGTACCTCTAGACCTCTCCACTTGAGTTGTTCCTTCATGGGCTACTTGTAGAGTATCCTAGATTTCCTTGGCAGTGGTGCAACTTTGGATTCTACTGTATTCATTTGGTCCTAATCCACACACTAGCCACTTCTTTGCTTTGGTATTCTTCTCCCATTTCTTCAGATCTTCAGCCGTGCAGTCAGCCCTAGTCTTAGGTACATCTACACCTTCAACAGTTTTCTTCATTGTTGCAAGTTGTCCATCAGTGACTATGTCCCAGAGTGCATAGTCCTCTCCAATAAGGTGGTCCTTCATTCTATTCTTCCACCAAGAATAGTACTGGCCATTGAAAAGTGGTGGCCTTGCAGTTGATTGACCTTCCCAATTCCCAGGTGGTGCACTCATCTTGATCTTTTCCAAGGTGTTAGCCTTTTCAAGGATAACCTGCTCTGATACTAATTTTTGTTTTAGATGTCAATACTATACAATATTATAAGTTAATTGTGCAGTACCCAATTTTCGAGTGTTGTCTAATAAGAAGAACCTGGTTCTTCTTGGTGTACTACTTACTACTATTTGCGGAATATTAAAGCATTAAAGTAAAGACACACATATTTTACGTGGAAAACACCTGGCTCAAAAGGTGAAAAACCACGACCTACTCCTCAGTAAGATTTCCTCAAACACCTCACTAAAAACGCTGAGCCAAACGGACTTACAAAATAAACTCTTTTGTAATCCTAGGACTAACTCTAATCCTCTTTGTATCAACTAGCCTCTAGCTAATTTCTACAGACTTCAAGCTAACTCTAACTTGAACAATGTGTACCTATTTCAATTGTTTCTATTAAAGCTGAAAAGATACAATGTTAAAACCCCTACTACAACCAACTAGACTCACTGATAAACAGATGAAACTGTTTCTTCTAGTTGAACTGTAGACTTTGCACAATACTTCTGCTTGCAAATATCTGGGAATTTTGCTTTCAGAACTTGATTCAATTTATTCTCTGTATGTCTCAAATTTCAGCAGTAATACTTTGAGTATTTATAGAATCAGTTGTTGAGCTTGTCTTCCAATTCCGGTTCAACTCTACTTGGGTAAACCAATTCGAACCAAACTCAACTTCCTTCCTTTATTTCTGTCCTAGCTGAATTCAACTTCTGTCATCTTCATCAGTTTGCAATCTTTTCATATTAGGAGACATCCTCTTAGTTCTTTGATACTCAGCAATCACTGATATCTCCTATGCTTGTACGATTCTTATGTCAACTGCTCCGTTCAGGTGTGTATGCTTTGATGGACCTGGTTCAACTTGTCAATATTTGTCAATCTTCAAAACCCATTTAGTGACATGGGCCAACAATTGTCCTCTGAGAGTATCGTTAATGACCAGTTTGCAAGACGATCTGCATATAAGAGTGCACTTTTGGTTGCCTAGTTATTTCCCGACATCAGATTTAAGAAACTAAATTATGTGATTTCTTTACTTATAATCATGTTTTATATAACTTTATGGCATAAGGTAACTACATACAACATTTTAAGTCCACCTCAACTTTCTATTAAGCTTCTATAACAAACCCAAAAGAGGCCCAAGATAGAATCTTTAGAATTTGTTCCTCCCTAAAGGCTAAAATATGTAAAATCCACCAAGATAGAATCCTTAAATAAATCATACTTTCACCCAGAATATCTTCTCCCTCGTGCAACAACTTTACCAATAAGCACAGAATAATATAACAACAAAGAGCCGGCAAGATAACATAAAAAACTATGCATCATAGTAATGACACTAGCTAGGTAACCACAGAATCACGCAGCGACTAAGTGCCATAGGCAAAGTAAAAAAATTACTAGAATATTCAGACTTTGCGAGAGAGAGAGAAACAGAGAAATGGTGGAAGAATTAGCACGAGGAAGGAGGAGAAGAAGAAAAAATTGAAGAAGATGTATAACATTTGATACGTACTGACCTTAATTGTTACTACCAGTAGATGGTCGATTGTTTAGTTGAACAACATCTTGTTGTGAAGAGGAAGTTTCTACAGGTGAACGTGCACTGAACCTTAGCATATCAGGATCAAGTCGCAAATCTGGGTTCAGTTCAATTTTTCCTGCATTCTTTGTTGCATCATCTATTCTATTTCCTCCATTTTCTGATGCATCCTCTCATCAGTAGCATCTAAAGAAGATCTAGGATTCCCTATTTTCCCTTTTAATACAGACTTAGTAACCCCGCATCCATAAAATCTCACGCATACTTGATGTTCAGGTCCCATGACTGATGCAAAAACGTCAACTGAATGACTACCATCTTCACTTTCTTGAGTTGATTGAACTCTCTCCATTTCAGTCTACAAACCAAACGCGAGAGAAAAGAGTTTAAGTAAATAAAACTGAACCAATAATTAAGAACAAATAAATAATCACGACAAACTTTAAATTAGAAATTTCGTACAATTTTACTAATCGTATTGTCAAATGAGCTTCTGTATACTCGGTCAAGTTTTCTTTTCTTGTAGCCACAAAGATGTCCTTACTTGTTAGAGTATCCGAAGAATCAGAGATTTCCTTCTTTTTTGCCTAGTTACATGAAAACAGGTATAAGAATCATTCCATGTAAAGTTAGCAAGTTCACAATTTAAAAAAAAAAAAAAAAAAGAAGAGGAAACATCAAACCTTGCGAATTAGAGCAAAACTTGTTCTGCCAGCAATATGCAGACACTTCAACTTATTCCGATTCTCAGTATTAGTTTCGGACATTTTCTGCAAATAAACGAGTCAGCCAAATAGCAACCAACAATTATGCCTACTAGGGAGCAACAAATAAACGAGTCAACCACATATGGGTAGCATTCATTTCAGTATATATATATAGTTACTAAAAGGCGTCATAATATTCATTCTAAGTATTGTGAGTTTATACCAAATCTGTCCTGCAAGCTTGAATTGTTGTACTATCATCTCGAATATCACAAAAATATCGATTCAAAAAAACGTAGACATATAGAACAATTTTTTAAAATTTTAAGAAATCCAAGGAAACACTTAATAATTGTAGATAAAAGTTTTCCTAAATAGGAGTACAAGTCTACTTTTATACAACAAAAAATGGGGAAGGTTTTTAAAAAGCACAAGAAGTGTTCAAAATAGTGAACCTAAAAATAAACTCAATATTTTGTGACTCATATCAATTCCAACTCATTCTTAAAACATAATTTACAATTCATCTCCTTGTCCACAATCTAATTTTGTACAAATTTTCCATTTCATCCTACATAATAATCGACATTTCTTTTCCAAAAGTAAACAAAATCTTGAAACATACAAAATAAATTTATAAAAGGTAAAGAAAGTAGTTGAACTTTTCTTCTAGATTTCTCTTTATTTTACCAAAAAAAGAAAAAAACTCAATTATTGTGAGCCAATCTCTATCTTTTCTTTCATCAGCAAAGCAACATTAAAAAAATTCATCGAGCCCTGAGTATGGAAAAATTCTTGATAGAGAGCGCTTCTCCTTGAATGGGGCCCTAAATAGCGCGAATTCGGATATAGTCGGACTCCAATACGGATACCGGACATCGAGTGAGAAACAAAAAAAAAACATTAAAAAATTCATCCAAAGCTCTAACAGAAGATCCTTTGTAATCATCCTCATCTCTACCGGCATCTTCAATCATTTCTTTAGTTTCACTCTTTAAATCTTATTTACTAGGCCTCACTAATAAAACTTGTAATACTCAGAATGGACACTCTTTAAAGCTTAATCATGGGTTTGAAATCATTAAATAGTCAACTTATAAAATTAATGCCCCAGAGAAAGAAAGGGCGACTTATTGATGAGTAAACTTCATATAGTGATCTTCAACATTGATATAGAGACTACCTAGCTAAGGGAGAAGTGTGGTGCCAACCTACGTTCCTTCACATAAAGTAAAACAAGAAATAAGTAGAGAATAGGTCACAAAAAGAATAAATGTAATTACCTTGTGAGGAGCGGAGTTCCAATATTTAAGAAGATCCTTAAAGTGAGATTTCGGAACATCTACTGACTTATTCTCCATTTGAAGCTCATCATTCTCATAGGCTTTAAAGTGGTTTATCTTCAATTTATTCTTATACTTTCTCCAAGCAATACAAACTAATTCAAAAATTCATTGTTTCGCCTTATTAGGAGTATCATATTTTTCTACAAATTTAGTTAAATTGGGTTAGTGTAAGAAATAAGAAATATCATCCACGTTTATTGGATATTGAGAACTTCATATCTTGATATATTTTCACATATCATCTTTTCTGTCTAGTTGCCTCTAATTAAATACATCAAGAGGACAAAAAGTCCCACTCCTTGCCAATGTGCCGAGTAAGCTACCCAACTCATTTACAACTTCGTCACTAGGGCTAACGGGTTGATTATACTCATTTAGAATGATTCTTATACGTTGTTTTCTTCCATGAACACTTGGCATTTGAGTACAGGCTCTTTTTCTTTTTGGCGAGGAGAGGCCTGTAATAATACAAAGCAAAGATAATCATCAATCATTATTGTTAGTTAATTTTATGATTAAAATTTACATATATACCTTGTTCCTCAAATTGTTCAATTACTTCATGATTGGTAGAATCATCAGATCATTCATGTACTCGCTATGATGGAATCCATATTCGCTTGTTGGACTTGTTCATATACTCCTTGTGTTGCTGAAGAGGTGGAATTCTTTGGCACTTGCTTCACTTATTCTTGCAATTGAGATCTACCTTCTAATTGTCGTTCTTCATTTGCAATTGACCTTATAGCTTTCAAGACTCTTTTCGTTGTCAACAACGAATCCTTTTGGCTTCGCAAAGATGAAGGTAATCCACCTTCTGATTTTAGGTCTTCATTTCATTTAACCTCGTAGCTTGAAAGGTTCTTTTTGTTGTCAACGACGAAATCCTTTGATTTTGCAAAGATGCAAGTGATTCAGCTGGAATGCAGTTGGATATTTTCTTATTGTTGCTTGTTGATTCATGATTATTCAAATATTTTTCAGATTCTGAAAAGCAAACAAAATATAGGTTAGCAAAAGCAACAACAAAAAAATAGGTAATGAACTAATCGTCAAGACATGGTATTCAAGAATGAAATGAGCTTTATTTGCAAGGCATCCAACATTACAAGAAAATGGGGCTTTAGCGAGAAAAAATTTGGTCGTTAAAAGTCCAATTGCGGTCGTTATAAGTTATTAACGACCGAAAAATTCCGGTCGCCACCGGTCATTAAAAGTCCCGACGTTAAAAGTTAACAACCGGTTTACAATCCGATCGTTAAAGGATCTTTAGCGACGGCATAATTTTCGGTCGTTAAACATGTCTTTTAGCGACAGGATTTTTCCCTTGCTAATTTGTTATCCGGTCGTTAAAAGTCTTTAACGACAACAATGTATTAAGTCAATTCAAGTATTTTAGCGATCGATATTTCCTTCGTTAATTGTATAATTAATTTTAACAGCCAAAATTCTCTTCGTTAATAGTCATTTATCTATTTGAGAAACCTGTCATTAAAGAGTTTTAATGATCACATTTTTCTTCGCTAATATGAAAATGTAATAAATATAATTAAAATGTATATTACGTGAATAGTAATAATTATTTATGTTCTTTCATACACGCTCAATAAGAAAAATAAACCAAATACTTAATATCTTGTTAATACAAAGAACTAAAGTATCATATTTGAAAGCAGTACAAATAAAATCACATAAAGGATGTACTAGTAGTTTACAATAGGTCAAAGGGGAACAAATTAAGTAAGATCATCTTCCTCGAGCTCCTTAGCCTTCAATGTTTCCTTCACTCTTAGAAGTAGTGTTGTCCTCCAAGCATCCTGTAGAGTGAAGATATTTAAGTAGATTGAAGAAAATCGGAGAAAAATTACAACATAGTAATATGTGCTCAAGTCAATTAAGCATCCAAGTATAAATTCACGAAGCATTGACAACAAAAAGAATTAAACCACCTTATTAGATAATTTCAAGATTGAGTGTATTTTAGAAAACCGGGTAAGCAAATGACAAGAATATTCAACCTATAGCACCAGGTCAAAAGAACCTAAGGTCAGATACTGCTTCACACGAGTTGGTGAAGAAGCTACTAGCTTAGTTAGCCTGACAGAATTTGAAAAAATGATTCTTCAAGAATTCTCTGCTCGGTGTCACTTAAGAAGTTCTGCCAGAAACAAACTCCTCACTCTATGTTCAGACCTGTAACGACTGTAACATCATATGTCTGCTTCATCTCATGAAAGCATGATCGAAGAGTTACTGCCTCTTCTATTGATGACCAGTATTTAGGACCTGAAGACAGACATGTCTGTGGAAATAGAACCAGAAAAGGTTCTTTGTTCCAACAAACCGCTAGACGGGCTATTCAGCAAGCTACTACTGATGCACCAAAAAGTAATGGCTATGCACGCGCTGAAGTGGTAGTGCCCGGGGCAACAAACGAGACAGCTTATGTCCTAGCTGATTGCTGGAGAACACTGAGTGCTAACTCGTGCCGAGCTTTTTTACAAAATGCATCTGCCTCTATGATGGGGTGCTTAGCCTGTTCAGAAGGCCGAGCGTCGTACACTGGATGCTTTATGAGGTACTCAGATGTTAATTTTCTTAACACTATAGCTACTAGTGGAGACTCATCATCAAATGGTAATCTTTATTCTGTCTTCTTCTTTTGAAACTGTAATGTGGACCATGTGGCTAATAGATGCACAAATTTTCAGGAAATGTGGTAGTAATTATAATTGCCGTTGTTAGTGATGTGGTCGTTTTTGTAATGGGAGTTGTTATTGCCTTTTATATGTGGAAGAACAAACAAATACAAAAGAAGAGAAAAGGTAAAACCTTTGGTAGTATTTCCGCTAAGGCTTTACGTTTGAATACGTCAGAAACAACTAAGAGTTTAAAATATCCAGGTTCCAATGATGTGAAGAAATTAGTGAAAACCCTTCACGATAGTAGCCTGAACGTCAAGTATTCAACTCTTGAGAAAGCCACCGGGTCTTTTGATGAGGTTAATAAGCTCGGTCAAGGTGGATTTGGCACAATTTACAAGGTAGTGGGCTGAGAATACTGCATTGGTTGACATCTTTTATGTTTTCAGTTTATCTATTACTATAATTCACAATTATGAGTATCCATATGTTCACATTAGAGTAAGTCTATACAATATGATGTCGGCTCCACCGCTCCTTCTACGATTGTGATTCATTTGTCTATGGGCAATAATGAAGATAGAGGTGGAACAAAATGAACTACTTTCACACTTGTGCCTTTTCAACTTTAAGGTAAATTTAGGCAAACAAAATTACCAGGGGCAGGGAGCTAAAATGCTTATAGTTGGAAACTTAATCAATGACCAACTTTTAAAGGATGTCCAGCAACACATTTAAAATATTCCAAGCTATGTTTCCATGGAATATTTTTCTTATTCTTTTATATCATAAACGTTTTAATTATCATGTTAATACCATAGGAAAGTCTTCGGAGATGACAGAAAAGTGGTATTGGTGGATAGTCAGGACCATTAGCAAATTCCGACCTCAATACAATACAGCTAAAGGAGAAAAGAGAGAAAAATAAAACGCAGCTAACTTTGAGACAATTCCAAGGACAGTGGCTAAAAAGCCACAACTAATATTTGATAGAGTTCAAGTAGAAGAGGATGAATAAGATGAGATGTAAAACGACAACTCGCACGACATGTTAGAGTAAAATAGGATTTTTAATGTACTAACCCGTTATATGATTCAATCTATTGGTCACTTGAAGATGGTGATGAAGGCTGATCAAACACTATCTTTGCAAGCTGTGTGTATTTACTCCCTAGCTCATCATATTTACTCTCTAGCCCTTCCAAACGTCCTTCTAGTGATTCATTTTCTTTTACAGTATCATTCAGCTTTTCCAACAATGCAGCTTTAGATGAGTTACCACCTTTCAACTCCTTAGCGGTTATTCCACCACCAAATCCAACTACATGACTCTTTTGTTGAGGTCCGAAGCACCTTTCTCCTCAAATTTGTAAGAGACGATTCAGATTGCACCAATTCTTTGATTTTTAAAATAATACAACACAATAAATAAATAATATAAATTGAAATCTATTAATAACCATACATATTTCTCACTGGTTTCAGGTTCGACAAGCTTGTTGTTCTTCTTTCGAGTCTAAAACAAAATAGTTGCCATATCTGGTGGATTACCATCTTTACCTCCCTTCACATTACAATAAACAAGTCAAGGAAATCCTTGTAACAAAGATGAGATTTCTTAATAGAATTATAAGATTTACTCACCAATTCATAAATGATCTCCCTAATCGATTTACTATATGTACGATGAGGCATACTCAACTTAGACCTATTGACCGAGTTTCTTGTACTTGTCTCCTAAATTAACAATATACCAGCAAAATTCTTGTTAGCCCCTTAATATAACATCATGTTAATAAAGAGCTATGAAATCATACCTTAAATTTTTCAGTAAAAAAAGGCTCCTTGACCGGCCATTCCCAATCACTCTTGTCTACCCCCTTTGGCACATATTTTATAGCATAACGGAATGGCTTAGACTTAATATTCTTGTGCATCGATCCTCTCCAATTATTCCATAACTTTCACATATGTTTCAAGACATGATCTCGTTGATCATTTATGTCATCACTGTCAAATTTGTCCTACAATAGTTAACAAGTTTCATTAATGGTTAACAAGTACAATGGTTGAAGCAATCTCATCAACTTATTATTCTTATCAGTAATAACCTTCTCATTAATATTTTTACCCAAATGATCAAAAAAATCTATCAACCTTTGAACCTAACTTATAGCTTTTCCAACAGCTTCACTAATTTTCCATATACTATCTTTTCCAACCTCCTTAAAGGACAAAAATGTTTCGCCAGTAAAATGCTTGTGAAAAACAATTGCAAATTCTTGCTCATGAAAGATCACTCTACTGTGAAAATCTTCCATAGCATATTTTACTCCAATTTGGACACAATCATAATGAGATCTATCATATCATGTGTGTACTTTGGCGGAAGGTTCTCATGTAATTTCATTTTTCTGCAAATGAAATTCACATTTGTACAGGGCCTAAGAGGAGATATGTTACATGAGTAAAGGTTCTGTTTACAATGTAAATCCATTTATTCTTTAATATCTAGAGAAGTGAATCTCAGTAGTTTGTTATGGAATATGGATTGTATACACAGGATGAATCAGAAATAGTTTAGTTGAACCAGTGTTGTCAGGCTACTCTTACTCTACTCAGAAATTACAAGAAGCTTGTTTTGTGCTGAAGCAAATCAGTCCAAGTTGAATTTTTAGCAATGCAAGTCAGTCAAAAATATTCTCCTAACTCCAAAATTTGTATTGATTGGTTTATATTTCATTGGTTAAGAAGCTATAAGCTTTTTATGGACAGATGATGGTATCGTTGGAATAAGTTCCTTGAAAGGAAAATGAAAAAGATGAACATTTAAAAGAAGAAGAAAATGAGTTAACATATTGTATTAACAAGTAGAAATGGAGAAGGCAAATCAAGAAAGAAATGATTTAAATCTTTACCGCAACAGCTTCATGAATGTGTTGTAGCTTATATTCTTCGATGTCGCCCATGAGTGTATACGCAATGGGCATATATTACGATCACGGACCAATATACCTAAGTGTCTTGTAAATGAGGCATGATGCTTCCCAACAACCCTATTGTGGTAGAAAGTGACGTGCAACTTTTCTCCAACTTTGAGTCCTGCAACTTTTTTTACACCTATTCGTTCCTCTCATTTTTTTTACCTTTTCAGATTCACATGGCTC
Organism: Nicotiana paniculata; assembly: GCA_005239505.1. Lineage (NCBI taxonomy): Eukaryota > Viridiplantae > Streptophyta > Magnoliopsida > Solanales > Solanaceae > Nicotiana > Nicotiana paniculata. Next base: position 29,595 of record ML319109.1, read on the forward strand.
TGCAAATTCTAATTTAACTCAAATATAAAAGTAGATCATGTAAATAACAACAAAAAGATCTTATAGATTGAGATAATAAAATACTTATTTTACTTCTCTGCGCGCCCTACATCTCTTCTTCTTCATGAGGCAAAAGAGTATCACCTTCAAATATTTAATCAAAACCAGGAGGCGCAACATTTTCTCCAACTTTGAGTCCTGCAACTTCTTTACATCTATTCATTCCTCTCACTTTTTTTACCTTTTCAGATTTACAAAGCTCTGCAAATTCCAATTTAACTCAAATATAAAGATAAATCGTGTACAATAACAACAAAAAAAGCTTATAGCTTGAGATAATAAAATACTTATTTCACTTCTCTGAGTACCCTGCATCTCTTCTTCTTCTTCATGAGAAAAAAGATCAGTATCACTTTCAAATATTTGATCAAAACCAGGAGGAGCAACATTTTCTCCAACTCTTAGTCCTGCAACATTTTTACACCAACTCGTTCCTCTTAGTTTTTTAACCTTTTCAGATTCACAAAGCCCTTTGTAACGACCCGATCGATCATTTTGAGCCCTAGCACGTCGTTCAGCGGTTTGAAGTCCTGAGCAGGTCCATTTCAGGTATTATGACTTGAAGGTGTGGTCGAAATTGAATTTCAGAAAGTTTAGAGTTGATTTGGAAAGAAAATTCTCATTTAGAAGCCTTAAGTTGGAAGAATCAACTAAGATTGGAATTTTGAGTAAACGACCTCCGAATCAGGATTTTAAGGTTCTAGCAAGTTCGTATGATGATTTCAGACTTGGGCGTGTGTCCGGATCGGGTTTTGGATAACCCGGGAGCGTTTCGGCGTATATATTGGAAGTTAGCATTTTAGAAGAATTTCATAGATTTGTGCTTAAAGTGCATTTCAGTGTTGTTGATGTCCGTTTGGTATTCCGAATCTGGGAATAGCTTCGTATGGTGATTCTGGAGTTGGGAGCGCGATCAGAAGTGAATTCAGGTATCTGGAGGTCATTTTGAAGTCATTTGGTTAAAGATAGAAATTTGAAGGTTTTTGAGAAATCCGACAGGAAGTGGAAGTTTTGATATCGAGGTCGGAATGCAATTCCGGAAGTTAGAGCAGGTCCGTAATGTCGAATATGACTTGTACGCAAAATTTGGGGTCAATCGGACGTGATTTGATAGGTTTTGGCATCGGATGTGGAAGTTGGAAATTTCTAAGTTCATAAAGTTGGGATTTGGGTGCGATTCGTGGTTTCGATGTTGTTCAATGTGATTTGAGGCCTCGAGCAAGTCCGCATTATGTTTTGGAACAGTTTGGTATAATTGGACAGGGTACCGGGGGCCTCGGGTGGATTTCGGGTGGTTAACGGATCAATATTTGAAGTTGAAGAAAGTTGAAGGTTGCTGTCATCAGGTGTAACCGCACCTGCGAGGCTTTGGCCGCAGGTGCGGCTAAGGGAGCCGGAGGTGCAAAATTGGGCTGGAGCCAAGGAGGCCGCAGGTGCGGGAGATTTGGGGGCACCTGCGGAAGCGCAGGTGCGACAAGGGGACCGCAGGTGCGGAAATAGGCATGGGCGGATTATTTTTAAGCGAGATTTTGGTCATTTCTCCATCTATTTTCATATGCTATGGGAGATTTTGAGGAGCTTCAAGGAGAGGATTTCGTCAAGGATCGCAAGGTAAGTAATTTTCTTCACGTTTTTGAATTAAATACAAGATTATATGCATGGATTAGATATGGAAATTGGTAGGAATTTGGGAAATCTTAAAGAAACCTAGAAAATGGTAATTTGGATTTTTAGCCACGAATTTGAGCATGGAATGTAGAGTAAACTTTATCTTTGAACTAGTAAGGCTATGGGTAGAGTATATCTTCAATAAATTTTGAATTTCGGGCACGTGGGCCCGAGGGCATTTTGGTCATTTCACTAAGCAGGGTCGGGAAGTTATATAATTTGGAATTATTGCAAATATTAGAGTATATTTTCATTGGTTTGTCATTGTTTGGATAGTTTTGGGGCGTTGTGCGTCCGTTGGAGTCGTCAGAAGGGTTTGGAAGCCGGTTATGGAATTTCGGAGCGAGGTAAGTCTCCTTTCTAACTTCGTGAGGGGGAATTGTCCCCCTAGGTGAATTAATTAAGTACATGATATTATCTTCGGGGGCTACATACGCACGAGGTGACGGGAGTCCGTGCGTAGCTACTACTATGCCTTGTCCGGGTAGTCTAGGACCCACTAGCATGCCTTACGTGTTGTACCTGTAATCCTGCATGTAATATCAAACTGCTAATATAATCGAAATCGTAATTGAATATTTGAAGAAGACTAGAGTTCATTTTCTTATTTATCTAGAAAGAGAATTTATTCCTCCGCGGATAGTTGTGTACCTGATAGTGTTGTATTATGCAAATATCATTAAACTTGGCAAATGTTTTTCAAAACAAAGATTTAAGAGTTATATTTCATGTCCCTTTAAAAATAATTTTACCACTTTCCTGAGAAAATGGTTTTCTTAATAAAATGGGGACTTATTGTGTGGACATGTGTAACTTCGGGTGCCTGAGTCGCATGTATGACTCACGAGCAGGATGACCCTGTATTTTTGTATATTCATATGAGAACCTGAGTCGCAGGTATGATTCGCGAGCAGGCTATCCTTAGTATTTTATGTATAACCGCGTCGCATGATCGATTCGCGAGCGGGGGCAGATAGATGCATCTATGGTTCGGGTAGTTCGACCCTCGGCAGTGTACAATTTATGTTTATGTTGGTTCGGGCCGTCGACCCTCGGCATTGCTTGCGCATGATATTTACTGCGTATTTGCTGTGATTTATACATGTTTATCGACCTAAGGAAATTTTAATAGCCAGTTATGAGGAAGGGGAATTTATGTGTAAAATGTGAAATAAGCCTGATGTTTCTTATTCTAGATTATGATTTATATTGTCAACTGAAATGACGAAGACTTATAGTGTTAAATGTGGAAGGAGTTGATATTATTTATTCCTGAATTTTTATAAATTGTCTATGACATTCATGCTTAGTGTCTCACTTGAATATACTAAATTTACCTCTAGCAAGTGTCTAATTGTACCTCTCGTCACTACCTCTCTGAGGTTAGCCGGGCGACTTACTGAGTACACGTTGTTTTTGTACTCATGCTACACATGTTGTGCATTTTATTGCACAGGTACTTTCATATCGATGTGTAGGATGGGAGACTTAGGCGAGTTGCATCATCCGGAGGCGATCCGCAGCTGACAGAGTCTCCCTCATACTGTATTACATTATTTTAAATTTCTTTGTCCACTTATTTCGGACAAGCTTTGTAGAAATTCCTCATGTACTTGTGACACCGAGTTCTGGGATGTGTTGGGATATATTTGTTAAAATAGGACTATTTAAACCATTGTATTTACTTAACAAATTTTATTTAGTTAATATGTAATAAAGTGAAAGGAAATGTTTTTTCATAAATGCTAAAACCGGAAATCTATTTCAATTAATTAATGATTGGCTTACCTGACAATGATGTCCAGCGCCATCACGACCTTATGGATTTTGGGTCATGACAATATGCTATCAGAGCTCTAGGTTCCCTTAGGTCTCACGAGTCATGAGCAAGTCTAGTAGAGTCTTGCGGATCGGTATGGAGACGTCTGTACTTATCTTCGAGAAGCTACAGGGTTGTTAGGAGTACATCCCTTCTTGATTCCTCATCGTGCGATTTGATTCCTTTGAGGCTTATGCCTATTTTCATTCCTACTCAATCTTACACGTCGCGAAGCACTTGCTATGTATCAGGAATTTGAGGAATTGAAATGGTGCTACAGATGTAATTCGAGATGTTTCCATATATAATTGGTTAGGGCTGTTGTTATGGACCTGCAAAAGAATAATATGTTGTTTCAGCTCAGTAGATGTGTTTCTGACAGCGTTAAGGCCATGCTTAGGTAGTGATGATGCTTGCGATTGGTTATTATGTGATGTCGATATGATGATAGAATGCTTGCCCATGCGTTGGGGATGATGAATCGTTTGAAGGGAGGTCTTCTCAGAGTGTGATTTCGAGATTTCGGTAGTTTAGTTCTGGCAGAGGAAAGGCATTTGGATTATGAAGGGTCCAGTTGGGGTTGATAAAGTAGTAAGACTTGGTGTCTTCAAGTGAAGTGGGATATACACCTGTGACGTGAAGTCGTCATCATTGATCGAATGGAATGTGTTAAGTTTGACGGTGTTATGGTTTCTTCTATTGCGTGGGGTCAGAGTATTGAGAAAAAGTATTGAAGAATGCGGTTGGCAGAGGCCATGAGGTGCGGTGGTTCAGTACCGGATACATGTTGATAATGAAGGTAGCTAGAGAAAGATGAATCTTCGGAGAGCTTGAATTCGTGGTGATCTGCTGGTTCGAGAGCTACAGAGAATGATCCTGAAGTGAGGCTAGGCGGTGGTTCCATTTCTAGGAGGCCAAGTGTAAGAGCGGAAGTTGAGCAGTCACAAAATAGGGGAGCGGCAGCATAGCTTGGAATTTAAAGATATTGTCGCGCATTTAATGGATGTCCATGAGGAGCGGATGGCCTAGTAAAGTTGGTAAATGAAGCAGGCATAGGATGGGGTATTGAAGTCGTAGAGAGCGTGCATTTCAGCGTCATTGGAAGGTGTCTGCGGGTGATTTCCACAGGTGGGTTATCTCCTGTGAATAGGTTAGCGGTGGCATGGTTGGCAGGTCTCTGTGAGGAGTTCTAGTGGCTATTCGGTAGGAGGCAGAAGGTGTGAATGATTCTAGAGAATTTGAGTATTTAGGGAGTGCTAGCAAGAGGATTTGGAAGAATTGGACGGACTGGTTGAGCAAGATCGCGTTATCAAAGGAGAAAGGATCTCGGCAGGGTCTAGAGTGGTGCAAGGAGTAGCTTCGGGCAAAGTTGGGGAGTCCCACCATCTGCAGTTGGGTTGTAGGGTTGTCTTCTTATAGTGTTGCGGATTGTCAGCGTGTTGGCAAGTTGTTTCAGCTAAGGGAAAGGAGTAAAATGGTGATTGTGCGTGGGATTTGATGAATGTGTGCAAAAGTTGGCCCTGTTGGGCCAGGGCTAGGCTTTGGAAGATTCAGAATTTTGCTTAAGGCATAAGGGAGTTGCCAGGGTAGTGACTCAGTCATTTGCTTCAAGGAAAAGGGTGATCAGGCGCTAGAAGAGCCTTGGAGTTGATTGTATTCGGGGCCAGTCAGAGTAGGTGACTCTCAATAGTGGTCCTAGTGAATTGAAAAGTTAAGAATGCGGCGTTTAAGGGTTTCAGGAAGTAGTATGATCGAGAATCGAGCTTTTGCAGAGTAATTTCTGAGAAAAAGGGGGATGGTTGGAATGTTCTATGGCATGTTTCAGCATGCAGGATAGTATTGGAGGAGTGAGAGAAATAAACCCCGGATTGTAGAAAGATTATCAAGAGGGTATGAGACGGGTTGCAGGATTTAGGCAGCATAGTCTCGTGAATCAAGGTCACTCGGGATGAGTGGGGGTTTAGTTTGCTATGAGTAAAAGGAAGTTTCTATTATTCCTTAAGCAACTGAAGATGGTTAAAAGAAGATAGATTGATTAGCCATGGTTGAAATGGCACGTTTGCGGCAGTGATCAGTTCCTTCGGTGTGATTAAGTTATGCATGTGGTTTGTGCCGATGTATGCAGGGGCTTGTCGGCCGTCGTAATGGATTCCACGTGGGAGCATTTGAGTGCTATGGCCTGTCAGGTATAGGCGGANTCTCATATTGGCATGTTAAGTGCGGTAAGCAGTATGTAACTGGGAGTAAGAATAGAGATTGTGGTTGGGTGTTAATAAGGATGTCATGAGCTCAGGAGAGCAAGTAAATAAGTGATTTGAAAGTTCAGAGTAAGCTGGTGTTATCTTCAGTGTCATCTGAGATTGATATTCGGTGGAAGAGACTTTGTACAAAGTCATTTATGGTCCATAATAAAGATGCATAGCACAAAGTTTTATTTAGTTGACGCATCAAAGGTCTCCACTCCAGATTCCCACAATTTCTTTAATTCCTCTATCAAAGGCCGGAGATAGACATCAATAGCATCTCCAAGACAGCCAGGAATAATCATTGACAAAATAAAATTTTCTTTCTTCATGCATATCCAAGGTGGTAAATTATAAGGAATAAGTACCACAGGCCAAATGCTATACGGAGTTTTGGAATTTCCTTATGGTTGAAAACCATCGTTAGCAAGTCCAAGTCGAACATTACGAGGCTCAGATGCAAAGGATTGATGAAGTTCATCGAACGTTTTCCACGCTACTGAATCAGCTGGGTTCCTCAATATTCCATCATCAACTCTTTTGTTATGGTGCCATCTCATCAGAGTAGATATTTTCGAGGACATAAATAATCTTTGAAGTCTTGGCTTTAGAGGAAAATAACGTAAAATTTTGTATGGTATCTTTTTCCCACTTTTAAATTTGGTTTCTTCGCTACGTTTATCCTCCTTCCATCTAGAAGCACCACAAACTTTGTAAATAAGATTGTAAATGACGCGTTACTCCAATTACCAATAATTTTGATATGAAGCAACTTTACCAAAGTAGAAAGTTTAGAAACTTTTGAATCTTTGTACAATGGTTGCTCAAAATCTTTTAAGATCCTATAGAATCTTTTTTCTTCAATATTTGGTTCCTCCTCAAACTGTCCATCACCATCATTGTTCATATTGTCTCTTTCAAAAGTGGGATATAAATCTCTTAAAATTTCATGTATTTCATCCTCACCATCACCCTCTTCATTGATCTTATCATCTACAAATTCATAATCTGAAGAAGACTCACCTAATTTCTCCCCATGGTGATACCAAAGGGTGTAATTTTGGACCATTTCGTATACTATTAAATGTGACCTAACCAGCTCACGTGTTCCTGAAATTGCGTTACAACATTTGACGCATGGACAACGTATTTCGCGAGTTTCACCAAATCTTTTAAAAGCATAATCAATAAAGTTCTCCACCCCAAGAATGTAAGCATTATCAAGTCGATCATGAATAAGTTTCATCCATCGCTTATCAGGTGCCATAATCTGGTGCATACACGAAATTGATATACATATATATTGAACAAAAAATTATTAGTATGGCAATGAACAAGAAATGAATATAAGTGAATAAAAACATACTAGTCACCTTTACTAAGAAATATTATTGAATAATTTCTCGCATCCATCATTTCAATGGCCTTATCCCATTTAACAGCCTTAATTTTTACAATAAAGGATGAATAAATATGTTAAATTTTTAGTACTTTTGAAAATTGGAATATATTTTTGTAAGGATTTTATAAATAAGCTACAAATCAGAAAACTAAAAAAATTACTCTATATTGATGCTCTTATAATGTGATTGTTGATTAAGAAAATAGTGTTATTTCAGGAAACAAAATAACCAATCAAGGAAAAGAATGTGAAAGAATTTTAAGTGAACAACTAAAAATTCACGTAGAGAAACTGAAAAATTCAGAGTGAGTATATCAGTTAAGTACATATCGAGTTAAAACAACAAATAATGAATATAGTGTAATCTATTTGCACAACTAAGACTGAGTCACTAATACTGAAATGTCAAACCAAATAGACCAAATCTTTCGAATAAAGTTCAATATCACTAACTGAATTAGCTGAATTGATATTAGAAACACACAAATCCAAGTTTCTATACACAATGTTCCTCCTCCTTAATGTCCAATTCACACAAAGAGTTCAAAGCTTTATGTTATTTCATTTCAGTCAAGCCAAATGCTCTTTTTTCAAATAAAAAATTTCAGCAAGCTTAATGTTCTTCAAATCTACATTTGTTCTTTCTCAAACTAGATTTATATGCAACATATCTAACATACTCGTAGAAGTGAGGGCAACTTTAATAGAATACACACTTCTCTTTTTCTTAAAATAACTTTAAAAAAAATTGGAGTCTTTAAATCTTTGTGCCCTTCTATCTGGATGCTTTTTTAGCTTTCTAATCTACCCCTTTGTGTGTGTGTGTACCAAAAAACAAAGAAAGATAAGTCTGAAGTTGCTTTTTGAGTGTCCCAAAGAAATGCTACAGTAGGCACCTAAGCTGAAGAATTGGTTTGGGCTGGAGGCAAGACTATTGACTTGAGTAATGAGAAATTTATCATGAGCTTATCGTGTAATAGCAAAAAAAGATCGTTAAACCTTCGCGCCTTGCTAAAATCAAATATTCCTAGCAATGATCATGATAAATTTCTCATTACATTATTGGAGGAGGTGGAAAGAAGATACGAGCCTATTATCAACATATGGAAGAAATTACTTCCACATTTGAGGTGATAGCAGGATATTGACTGCACCAAGTACTGTTACTCTTCCCTTTCCCTGCACTCCCCCCCCCCCCCCCCCCNACATTATGTTTTTTCTAATTACACTCTTACTACATCAAGAAGATATATAGTCCTTAATTAATTGTTTAAGAAAACATAAGGTAATTTAGTCAAGTAGACCTTTTATCTAATGGTATCAAATAGTTTTTTAATGGGTGTGCGGTAATTTAGTCAAATAGACCTTATAATTAATGGCGTCAGTTGATTTTGGAGCAATATTTGGTTCATGGACATGTTATCACATGCTCTAAAAATCTGAGAATGATGAACACGTTTGTACAATGAAGTAGAGAGGACCAACTAAGCAGATACAAGAAGAAGAATTTATGAATCTAAAATCAGACAAACGCAATTAATTCTATTAAAGGGAACAACATGAAGCTTGACAACTAACCATAATTCATTTATTCATACATCCATCAGCGATTGCAATTTAAAAGAAAGAGCATTGTTTCCAGATTTCTATATATTTCTTAATCTAAATATCAAACACAACTATATTAAATAATTCATAAACCGCGATCAGCGAAATGTGAAGACGACAACACAAATTATAAGCCCCTCAAAATAGATTATTAGAAAAATTAGAAGAGTTGAGGAAGGAAACAATGAACATTATGCCTGAAAAGGGGATTTCAAAACAGACGAATTAGTAACAAAGTCCTTACCAGATTAACACAAATTTACGTCTTTCTCCTCAAGCACTTCCTAAGCTTCTTCAATTTGTGCTTGTTCAATGAAGGTGATGTTAGGGATATAATAGATATGCCATAAATCCAATATCATATTTGATAATTTGAACATATTTTTATGAACGTCATTTGATATAAACATATATGGCATTTGATATTCTTTTATAATAGTTATTATTAATTGTTTGATTAACTTGATAAAGTCCTTGATTAAATTTTGAGACTTGTCATCGTGATGGAGATCATGATAATGAGAGTAAAGTTTCTTATAATTTATTCTAAATTTTATTCTTGATCGTAGGATTATTGATTTGGACATTAGTAATCCGGCTAGATCAATATCTATGTGATCGTCCTTATATGATAAAGATTAGTTGATCTCATTAACTAAATCACATAGATAGATGATGCATATAGAGATATGATCATTGAACTGACTCATCGGATAATTCCTAATGGTTAGAATTACCATAAACTGTCACTAGGATATTCTCTTGAAGAATGTGATGTAAGAATTTCCTTTGACCTGAGATCATCATAGTAATTGACAAGTTATTTATTGTGCTTTGATACCAGACACCTATGGCCCTAGGGCGATAGTTGAAAGGATATTGGGTACGATTAGTTACTTGTAGAATTAGTGGTTGATCAAGATAGAATCTGTCAACTCTTGGTAATGAGTTTAAGCTCCATGTTGTCATGAATTATAAACGACCAAACTAAGACCTTGGCCAGGGCGATTGAATGAAAGAAGAAATGAGTTTCTTAGGTCATTTAATGGTCGATTATGTTTGACATGAACACATAGTTGATCGCCAATTAGGATTTGACAGTTGAACCATATCCTAGGGTGAACCAGAGCTATAAGGACAGAAGGAATTACTGCATTACTCTTCTACTGGTTCTTGAGAGTAAATTGTATACTTCATGCTATCCGGTCGTTAAGGAGTGTTGCTAGACGCCACCCTTGATTAGTATATTGATGTGATCAATTTACTACCGGCTTAGTATTGAACCTATGGGGTCGCACACTAACGATTGTTCGGATCTTTGCTAAAGAATTAATTACTTTATTGTTTGATAATTAAATTAAAGAATTTAATTAGTCAAATAGAGTATTAGTCCAAATAAAATATTATTATATTCTTTGCTAGCACAGAGAATATAATTAATATTGTGAACGAATTGAAATTTTTTATTTGGAATAGAAAATTAAATTGTATCTCTTGGTTGAAATATATATATATATATATATGTGATACATATAATTAATATTTATATAAGAGTAAAGACTTGTCAATTTCAATTTGAAATTTGGTTAACTGAAAGTCCTTATGGACATTATGTTAAAGGACGAGTCAGCTACAAAAACTATTGAGAATGGGATTTGTATTCTATAGTAAAGTAATAATAAGAATGGGATTTTTTGGTTTTGGACTTCATGGTAAGTCCATTAAGAACGGCAGTGATGAAATTTCCATAAAGTTTATATTGAATTAAACTTCTATCCCAAGTAAATCTTTACTTCAACCAAATAGGAAAAGGGTTTATAGGTGATGTTATATAAAGGGTAATAGAAAAAATTTGCCACAATTAATTCTTGAGAAGAAAACCACTTTGTGAAAGTGAGAGTGCAACACAAGCCAAGAGAGAAAACACAATTACAAGAAAAGTATTTCTTGTTCTTCTAACATTGAGTTGAGATTTTTGAGAAAAATTTCAGCACAATATTTTGTTCAATTTGTTCGCGGTTTCATTGATCAAAAAGTTGATAGCAAGGATCGGTCTCGGTGTGGATACGCATAGATTCTTCGCACTATCGAGGAATTTTTGAAACGAGACTCTCTTCACCAGGTACGTCTTAGATCTGATCTTCTGACATGTAAATAAATTTTAAACACGAAAAGTTCTGCCTATGATTGTTATTGTCTTCCGTTGTGTGTTTTGAACATATATATGCAATCCTTCAGTGGTATCAGAGCGATGGTTTATTGTGTCTAAAATTTATTTATGAAATATTTTAAGATTATATTTGAAGAGTTCAAACCATAACACTTTTGTCATGTGCAATATTTTTTGAATACATATGTATTTATATTATTTTATTGTGAATAAAATATGTATACATATAAGTTAACTATTGAGATAGTTCATAAATTAAATTTGAAATTTTTGTATTAGATACAACTGGTATCTATAATAGATTATTGGATTCTACTGTTATTTTAGTTGTTATTAGTTCATGAGATGTTAATTAATAATAATATTCTAGCATGGATTATTTTTTTGTGATATATTTGATATATAGATAAAAAGATGTTGAATTTAGTTTTTATTGTCACGTGCTTGTTCATTATGTAATTTTGAATTATTTATTATATGTGATGTAAATTAATTTAGGATAAAGCATGTAGACAACTTGAACTAAATTCACATGCTATAAAGATTTGATCTTCAAGTTATTAAAAGTTGTTTTAGTAACAATTTCCTCTTACTAAAATTTGAGTTCTTAATTAATAAATATAAGATATTTTATTATAGAGCTATCCATCGAAGTAAATAATTTTACTTATTTCTTGTTTATAAGGAGCGGCCTGACTACCAGGAGACTTATAGTTCGAGAATATGTTAAAATTATTTATTGCATTAGATGCATGGATTGAAAGAATTATTCAATTTTTACTAGACGCCTGGACTACCCGGGGAGTATAAAATTTAATAAGTTCTTTGCTATCATGATGGTTGAACTCAACTACGCCAATAGGATCGCCTTGATTACCAGGGGACTATTTGACATAGAGCTATTTAAGGAAGTTGTATGGGGACACAATTGGTAAGATACCTTTAAAATATATGTGAGAAACGACTTGACTTTCAAGGGGCTCATACATATTGTTAAAGGATTCCTTTACTCCACTAACAGAAATAAAGATTTCGTAAACTATAATGTGGGTAAATAGTTTAAAATAATTAGTGAAAATATCATTTAGATAAAAGTCCATGTCTTTATGACATATGCAAATATGTTCTTATATTATTGCTTATTCTTTTCTATGTTTTAGATTTCTCAATATGTCTGTTATATCACTGCGTCAAATACTTGAGACAAACAAGTTGGCAAGACCAAACTTTGATGACTGGTATAGAAATTTGAGAATTGTTCTCATGCATGAAAAGCTCCTTGATATGATTGACAAGCCTGCAATGATAATCCCACCAGAGAATGATGTTTAAAGCATCAAGGTTTATCAGAAATACTTGGAAGAACGCCTTGCTATTAAACACATCATTCTCGCTTCAATGAGTTTTGAACTCCAGAGGAAACATCAAAATATGGATCCAACTGCAATCATTGAATATCTTAAGAAGATGGTTGAGACACGGTTGGACATTGAAAACTCTCCAATTGGACCCCTTGTCAATCGTATGATTGTTATTACCGAAGAACATGAGAAGTTGGAGTACAAGCTTGGTAAAGAGCTTTCTGAAGATTTGATCTTGCAGTCAGTATATGATGCTGAATGTTTTCACTGTAAGAAGAAAGGGAATTGGAACAAAAACTGCAAGGAGTATCTTGTAACTCTAAAGAACAAGAAACAAGGTGAGACATTAATGAAAAATGTTTTCAAGGTTTCTTTAGCTACCACTAATTCTTCATTGTGGGTATTAGATACTGGCAGTGGTTATAACATCTGATATATGTTGCAAGGGTTCAAGATAAGTAGGAGGCTAAAGAAAGGAGAAGTTAATCTACAAGTTGGAAATGGTGCAAAAGTTGCGGCTGTAGCTGTAGGATCAATTTCTTTAGTAATCCCTACGGGCAAAGTTCTTATGTTAGATGATTGTTCTTACGTTCCTAAATTTTTTTTGAACATAATTTCAGCTTCTATGTTAGACAAACATAGTTTTCGCATTGATATAGGCAATGGTATTTGCTCTATTTATTATAGTGATAATTTATATGTGAATGACTATATCCAACATGATGTTTATGTCTTACTAATGTGAATGCTAATTCGATTATGCATGTTTCAAGTCTTAAGAGGAAAAGAGATGATCAAGTAAATCATAATTACTTTTGGCATTGTAGGCTTGGTCATATTGGAGAGAAATGAATTAAAAAGTTGTACAAGGAAGAGTACCTTGACAAATAGGATTTTGAATCATATCCAACTTGTGAATCTTGTCTCAAAGGAAAAATGACCAAATCTCCATTTACAGGAAGTGGAGAAAGAGCTTCTGAATTATTGGGACTAATTCATACAGATGTTTGTGGGCCCAAGAAAATTCAAGCTAGAGGTGGATATTCTTACTTCATCACCTTCACTAATGATATGTCAAGATACAGCTTTGTGTATCTTATGAAACATAAATCTGAATCTTTTAAAATGTTCAAAAGGTTCCGTAGTGAAGTTGAGAAACAGACTGGTAAAAGTATCAAAGTACTAAGGTCTGATAGATGTGGAGAATATCTTAGTGAAGATTTTACTAGATATCTCAAAGAGAATGGGATTCTCACCCAGTGGACACCTCCAGGAACACCACAACACAATGGTGTGTCTGAAAGGAGAAATCAAACCTTATTAGATATGGTGAGGTCTATGATGGGGTTCACCGATCTTCCAATAAATTTATGGGGATATGTTTTGGAAGCAGCAACATACTTACTTAATAAAGTTCCCACTAAGTTGGTCTCTACAACACCATATGAGATATGGAAAGGACGTAAGCCTAACCTTAAACACATTAAAGTTTGTGGTTGTCCAGCTTATGTTAAGAGACTATAGTCTGATAAAATTGAATCAAGATCTGATAAGTGTAGGTTCATTGGGTATCCCAAAGAAACAATAGGATATTATTTGTATCACCCTTTCTGACCATAAAGTGTTTGTGGCCAGAGGAGCAACCTTTCTGGAAAGGGAATTTCTTTTAGAAGGAAATTATAATGGAAAATAGAACTTGATGAAGTTTAAGAAACTAATGAATCAACACAAAATCAAGATCATGAGACACAAGTTGTAGAACCTTTATTGGATGTTTTGAAGTTGACAAAGAAGTTTCCATCTTCAATGGTTGAAGTTCAAGAACAGGTTAATGAACCAGTTCCAAAACAAATTGAACAATAACCAAATCCAACACAAGGTGAACAAGTTGTACAAACACCTCTTAGAAGGTCTACACAAGAATGTCATGTACCAACTAGGTTGAATCTAATGGTATAAGATGATGTGTCAAATGAGGTTGATCATAATAATGATGGCCCTAAGACCTCTACCTATGAAGAGGTAATACAAGGTTCTGACTATAAGAAATGGCAAAAAGCCATGAAATCCGAAATGAAATACATAAAGGAAAATAATGTATGGACTTTAGTTTAACCTTCAAATGATATAAAACATATAGTGGAATATTCACTTTAACAAGACAATTGAAGAGTTCAATTTTGTTAGATGTGAAGAAGAGCCTTGTGTTTACAAAAAGGTTAGTGGGAGCACAATTATATTCTTAGTGTTATATGTTGATGATATATAACTCATAGGGAATGACATACCGACATTGAAAAGTATCAAGATTTGGCTATCTGAACAGTTCTCCATGAAAGACTTGGGAGAAGCAACTTATATATTAGGAATAAAGATCTATAGAGATAGATCTAGGAAGCTGCTTGGACTTTCCCAGTCTTTGTACATTGATACCATCTTAAAGAGGTATAACATGGATAATTTCAAAAGAGGTTATCTACCAAATGGCACTAGAATTACTCTCAGTAGGGAGGATTGTCCTAAAACACCTGAAGGGAGAGAACACATGAGTATGATCTCATACGCTAGTGCAGTTGGAGCTATCATGTATACCATGACATGTACACGTCCTGATGTGGCTTATGCACTTGGAGTGACTAGCCGATATCAGGAAAATCCTTGTGAGGAACACTGGAAGGTAGTGAAGACCATTCTTAAGTACTTAAGAAGGACTGAAGACCAATTCCTCATCTATGGAGATTCTGAGTTGAAACTTGAAGGTTATACTGATGCAAGTTTCTCTTCAGATAGAGATGATAGCAAATCTATTTTTGGTTATGGTATTCACCTTAAATGGTGGTGCGGTGAGTTGGAAAAGTTCCAAACAAGCTACAGTAGTTGATTCAGTGACTGAAGCAGAATATATAGCAGCTAGTGAAGATGCTAAGAAAGTTGTATGGATGGAAAAGTTCTTAACTGAACTTGGTGTGATTCCTTCAATAGAAGGTGTAGTTCTTTTGTTGAGTGATAATATTGGAGCTATTACTGAAGCTAAGGAACCAAGATCACATTGGAAATCCAAATACGTTGTGCGAAGGTATTACTTGATAAGAGAAATTATTAAACGTGGAGACGTTAAAATTCAAAAGGTAAATGGAAAAGAAAATGCTTCAGACCATTCACAAAAGCTTTTAGTGCAAAAGAGTATGACAAGCACTAGTGGAAATTGGGAATAAAGTACAAGAACTATTGGCTCTAGTGCAAGTGGGAGATTGTTAGGTATATAGTAGATATGCCATAGATCCAATATCATATTTGATGATTTGAACATATTTTTATGAACGTCATTTGATATAAAAATATATGGCATTTGATATTCTTTTATAATAGTTATTATTAATTGTTTGATTAACTTGATAAGGTCCTTAATTAAATTTTGATACTTGTCATCGTGATGGAGATCATGATAATGAGAGTAAAGTTTCTTATAATTTATTCTAAATTTTGTTCTTGATCGTAGGATTATTGATTTGGACATTAGTAATCCGGTTAGATCAATATCTATGTGATCGTCCTTATATGATAAAGATTAGTTGATCTCGTTAACTAAATCACATAGATAGATGATGCATATAGAGATATGATCATTGAACCGACTCATCGGATAATTCTTAATGGTTAGAATTACCATATACTGTCAATAGGATGATCTCTTGAAGAATGTGATGTAAGAATTTCCTTTGACCTGAGACCATCATAGTAATTGACAAGTTATTTATTGTGCTTTGATACCAGACACCTATGGCCCTAGGGCGATAGTTGAAAGGATATTGGCTACGATTAATTACTTGTAGAATTAGTTATTGATAAAGATGGAATCTGTCAACTCTTGGTAATGAGTTTAAGCTCCATGTTGTCATGAATTATAAACGACCAAACTAAGACCTTGGCCAGGGAAACTGAATGAAAGAAAAAATGAGTTTCTTAGGTCATTCAATGGTCGATTATGTTTGACATGAACACATAGTTGGTTTCCTATTAGGATTTGACAGTTGAATCATATCCTAGGGTGATCCAGAGCTATAAGGACAGAAGGAATTACTGCATTATTCTTCTACTGGTTCTTGAGAGTAAATTGTATATTTCTTGCTATCTGGTCGTTAATGAGTGGTGCTAGACGCCACCCTTGATTAGTATATTGATGTGATAAATTTACTACCGGCTTAGTATTGAACCTATGGGATCGCACACTAACGAGTGTTCTGATCTTTGTTAAAGGATTAATTACTTTATTGTTTGATAATTAAATTAAAGAATTTAATTAGTCAAATAGAGTTACTAGTCCAAATGAAATATTATTATATTCTTTGCCAGCACAAAGAATATAATTAATATTGTGAACGAATTAAAGTTTTCTATTTGGAATAGAAAATTAAATTGTATCGCTTGGTTGAAATATATATATATATATAATTAATATTTATATAAGAGTAAAGACTGTCAATTTCAATTTGAAATTGGGTTAACTGAAAGTCCTTATGGACATTATGTTAAAGTACGAGTCCCCTACAAAAACTATCGAGAATGGGATTTGTATTCTACAGTAAAGTAATAATAAGAATGGGATTTTTTGGTATTGGACTTCATGGTAAGTCCATTAAGAACGACAGTAACGAAATTTCCATAAAGTTCATATTAAACTAAACTTCTACCCTAAGTAAATCATTACCTCAACCAAATAGGAAAAGGGTTTATAGGTGATGTTATATAAAGGGTAATGGAAAAAATTTGACACAATTAATTCTTGAGAAGAAAACCACTTTTATAAAAGTGAGAGTGCAACACAAGTCAAGAGAGAAAATACAATTACAAGAAAAATGTTTCTTGTTCTTCTAACATTGAGTTGAGATTTTTGAGAAACATTTCAGCACAATATTTTGTTCAATTTGTTCGCGGTTTCATTGATCAAAGAGTTGATAGCAACGATCTGTCTCGGTGTGGAGTCTTCGCACTATCGAAGAATTTTTGAAACGAGACTCTCTTCACCAGGTACGTCTTAGATCTGATCTTCTGACATGTAAATAATTTTAAACACGTAAAGTTCTGCCTAAGATTGTTATTGTATTCCGCTGCGTGTTACGAACATCTATATGCAATCTTTCAGGTGACGAGCAACTTCTTTCGCTAATTCTAACATAGTTTTGTTCTGTTTTTTGTTATTCAGGTTCATGTTGTGTCACGACCCAAATTTTCCTCCGTTGGGTATCATGATTGCACCTAGTTTTAGGGACTAGGTAAGCCTAACATTTCCACTGAACAACCACATAATAAAGGAATTTTTAAAAATTTCGAAATAGAATTCTTGACAGAGTTTATAATTTCCCAAAACTCGGTAAGTACAAGTCATAAGCTCTAAGAAATCTTTCTATCAAATCTAAGTATAACTGTCTAGGAATAAGTAAGTACAGTTGAATAGAAATAAAACAGGAAGGTGACTCCGAAACCTGCGAATGCAGCAGCAGGTTACCTTGAGTCTCCTAAGCAAAGATCTGCGCAGCTACCAACAACCATAACATGAAAATGCACACAAAATGTGCAGAAGTGTAGTATGAGCACACCACAGTGGTGTCCAGTAACTATCAAGAGTAACCTCGGTGAAGTAGTGACGAGGACTAGTCAAGACACCACCGGTCTAATAAGTAAAAAGGCAAGATGTATAAAAGACCGAACCAAAATATCTATCTAAAGATTTCTCAATATAATTAACGATACGATCGAATAACACGGAAGAAAATTCTATAATCGCGATCAACAGACAGCATAATAGAAATACGCAAAGAGAATGGAAAGGATGCAATCCAAATGGCGGGAACTACAACCCAACAAAAGCACAAACAACTCAGCACCACATCAATTTATTCACGTCAGACCTTAGCCAATGACTCAATAAAACTGGTCAAACTTTCGAGTGAAAACCTTTAAATCGTGAGTTCATTTTGAAAACTTTAAAGATATAATCATTTCGGAATAGAGAAATTTCTTCTTTGAAACATACTTTCTCAGAACGTATATTTATATATTTTTATAAAGAGAAATCTTTATAACATAGTATCTTCAAATACGGGGTGTTCAAATACACTTTCCCAAATACTGCTCTTTCAAGTATCATCAGAATATGTGATGTTCAAAATATATTTTCCCAAGTACTGCTCTTTCAAATATCATCAAAACACGTGATGTTCAAAATATATTTTTTCCAAGTACTGCTCTTTCAAATATCATCAACATACGTGACGTTCAAAATATATTTTCCCAAGTACTACTCTTTCAAATATCATCATTCTGCAAGACAAATATTTTTCAAATATACTTTCGAAAAGAAGTCCTTTAGACATAACTTTTCCTGGAGATAATTGTTTTCCCCTATACTTTTCAATATATATAATTATATCTTTCGATTCACATCTCCTCAATCATAATCTACTGGAACTCAGTCCGCTACTCAGAATTTGTCATGCAATGCAGTACAGGGGGAAAGCTCCCGGATCTCTGTCCGTAGTCCCAATTTAAATATGCGATGCAATACATGGGGAAAGCTCCCGGATCTCTGTCCGTAGTCCCAATCTAAATATGTGATGCAGTACAGGGGAAAAACTCTCGGATCTCTGTTTGTAGTCCCAATTTAAATATGTGATGCAGTACAGGGGGAAAGCTCCTGTATCTCTGTCCGTAGTCCCAATTTAAATATGCAATGCAGTACAGGGGAAAAGCTCCCGGATCTCTATCCGTAGTCCCAATTTAAATATGCAATGCAGCCACTGAGAAAAACAACCAGAATGCGACGGAACCAATATATATCGCCACAACCGGCGCGAATGCAACAAGACCCAATACAAAGTGTGATGAGCAAATCAATACAAAGACTTAAATCACAAATGTGGTAACCAATCGCTCATAAGAAGTGGCCACTGAGAGGAATGCCAAGCACAAAGAGAAAAGAGGGGAAAACAAGACAAATATAGCAACGATACTATCCATTCAATTTTGCAACCAAGAAACTAAATCATCCCGGCAAGGGAATCAGCTATAACCAATCTCACTTAGACAATTAGCTTCACCAAATAAACTCAGTTTGAACAATGCTCAATAAATGGGCAGCATATGAAGGAAGACATAGCATAACAGTACGAAAAAAAAAACAAAGTCTTCATTTAAGTCAATTAAGATCATATAAGAAACAAGGAATTCTTGGCAAGTACTTCTAACTTGAACATGAGGAGATGAGATTAGGAATCAGACAGATATAATAAGTTCAATTCATATACGGGGAACATAAGGACCCAAAACTCCCTAAAGGGCAATCTATTTGCAAATAAGTTCGAGTACACACTCGTCACCTTGCGTACGCGGACTACAACAAACATAGAAGACTCAATCCTAAGGGGTAGTTCCCCCACACAAGGTTAAGCAAGATACTTACCTTGACTGTGCTAATCAACTCAATACCATGCTCTTGCCACGAGTACCCAGCTCTGGGTGGCCCAAATCTAAACAATTCAATTGCATAGAGTAAATATCATCACAAGGAAACAAAATACTTAATAGTCCGAAGCTAATACGCGAAATTAGGAAATTCGCCCAAAAAGTTCCCCAGGCCCATGTCTCGGAATCGGGTAAAAGTTATATTTTCCGGACACCCATTCACTCACGAGTCTAAACATATGATAATCTCTCAAATCGGAGGTCAAAAACCCAATCAAAACTCAATAATTTGGTCTATGTAGTTTATCCCATTTTCTACCTAAAATTTTCGAAATTAAAGGTTGAATTTAAGATTGGAATCATGAAAATTGGTCTATAATGGATAGAAATCACTTACCCAAGTTACCCAGGTGCCAAAGTCTCCAAAAATCGCCTCTCCCGAGCTCTCCAATTCGAAAATGGTGAAAATAACATAAACCCTCGGATTTGATATAATTGCCCGGCAATTTCGCACCTGCGCCCCTGGGACCGCACCTGCGGAAATACCATCGCAAGTGCGAAACCCACTAAAACGCCTGGGGTCGCACCTGCAGTCAAATGGCCGCACCCGCGGCTCCGCATCTGCGGAAAACACACCGCACCAGCGAGGATTGGGGGATTGGGCTAAGTCCGCACCTGCGAGCTCCTCGGCGCACCTGT
This sequence comes from Nicotiana paniculata, assembly GCA_005239505.1. NCBI lineage: Eukaryota > Viridiplantae > Streptophyta > Magnoliopsida > Solanales > Solanaceae > Nicotiana > Nicotiana paniculata. The sequence continues at coordinate 50,086 of ML319109.1, forward strand.
GTGTCCTGTGGAAATACCATCGCATGTGCGAGACACCAGAACCAGCAATGGTTCAGCTGTCTCCCAAGTGCTATTAACACCCGATGAGCATCCTAAACGTACCTGAGGCCCCCGGGACCCCGTCCAACCACACACACAAGTCATATAACCTAACACGGACTCGCTCAAGGTTTCAGACCACATAAAACAATACTAACACGATGAATTAAAGTAAAAGTCCATGAAAATTATTCAAACTTCTATAAACATTAAGTTTTGCATTTAAGGTCCGAATCACGTCAAATTAAGTCCGTTTCTTATCAAATTTCACAGATAACACATATAAATCATATCGAACTTGTACCGGGATTCAGAATCATAATATGGGCCCGATATCACAGGTTTCACCTCAAATTTCATTTTCAAAAACCTTTATATTTTTTCAGAAAAAAATTTTCTTTAAAAATTTATTTCTCGGGCTTAGGACCTCGGAATTCGATTCTGGGCATACGCCCATCCCATATTTTCCTACGGACCCTCCGGGACCGTCAAATCACGGGTCCGGGTGCGTTTACCAAAAACGTTGACTGAAGTCAACTTTATTCAAATTTCCAATACAAAATTTTTATTTTTATCAATTTTTCACATAAAGACTTCCGGGCTACACGCCCAGGTTGCGCACGCAAATCGAGGTGAGATAGAAAGATGTTTTCACGGCCTTGGAACACATAATTAGATAGAATACACGGGATGCCCCTTTTGGGTCATCACAATCTCCCCCTCTTAAACAAACGTTCGTCCTCGAACGTGCTAAGGTTCACTTTGAACTCATCCAATCAATGACTGCGCATTTTCAACACACACCCGCGGGTGATCCCACGTCACCCCAACCTACATAAGCCTGATGACACCATCACAACTGCCATATAGCCTTCTCGTCATCATCGATAAGGCTCATACCTCAATTGCTCACTTTTTACTCATTGTCAAAAGACCCGATTCTAAATCCATGTCCGGCATTAGCCTCAACCAGCTCCATCAACTCAGGTCTACGCCCATGAGGCACGGCCACACAACATAGCACATCACACATAGGCTCAATAGTACTTTTGATCACTATAACTGCCCAAAATCAACTCAACGTTAGCAGTTAGTCCCACATATGGAAGAACTCTCTGTTTCCAAATCCCATAATACTGATACTGATGCAATAAACACGAAGACCTCATCAGTAGACACCTGAATCACCGAGTCACAGCTAATACCACCGGGCACACATCCCGCAAACTGAACTAAAGAAGCACATAACGAAATGGCTGAGTAGGAAAGATAGAAGCATATATAAAGGTACTATCAAACCAGCCCATAGGCATAACTCTCTATCGATACTGACTTACCAAAAGCAATATAATAAGAGAGAAGAAAAGCATATGAACAAATCACAAGGATGCCATCCTGACAAAAGTTCCACCGCGGTACTCAGCCCGGTCTAAACATATCAAATCACAAGGAATCACGAGGGTCTCGCCCTCAACTCTACGACACATGTCGAATATATATCATACCAATAGTGATCCCCAGCTAATTCGTCTTGGCTAAAAAAATCATAGCGCTCACTTACTCACATTTTAATGGAGTATCAAATCACAGCTCGAAAATAAAATACTCAGGAGAATCACATAAAGCTTACCACGAAGAAAGACATAGACTCACTTCCAGTTTCACCACTAGAAAGGATGAATAAAACAATGATAGACACGGCTACTACTCATAGAATCTCCCAACAGGAGCAAGCACAAAAATAGAGTGCAATACATGAAACTCACTCATAAATGAGACAACAAATAATAGGAACTCGTCCTGACCAACAGGACTATAGTGAAATACAATGGTACTCCACTTTAGCACATCAAACCATACATGTGGCTGTGGAAGACATACGATACGGATCCTCTGAGACCCATGAGTATCTGAAATGCTCCCATGCGAAGCTGGTAATGCAACTGAACTGGTTGACCAAGATTCTCTACCGTGCCTGAGTCCCTCAATGAATCTATGGACTCGCCTCCTAACTGAAGCAACCAAGTGAGGTGTATATCTGGCCAACTCACTGAATCTGACGGCGTACTCCAATGGTGACATAGCGCCCTGACTCAACTGCTCAAACTCCGTGCGCTGGACATCCCGACGGCACTAAGGTGCAACCTCCCTCAAAACATCTCCGAAAACTGAATCCATGCTAGTAAAGCTAACTCGGCCAGGCTACCCCAACTCATATGCCGCCACCACTGATCAATCCACTACTCTGGACCTGAGACATGACAAAAGCAATCCCGCTCGTCTCCACAATACCTGAAGTTCGAAGAATATGGTGACACTCTCTAGAAAACCCTGGGCATTACCCGCCGCCAATCCACTGAAAGATAGGAGGGTGGTACCTCCAGTACCTCTAAATCCCAAGGTGCTCTACCTCTGATGTTGTTGTCCTAACCACAGGCTGAACTGAAACCACATGCCGTGTTGCCATGACAATTAGAACTTGACCAATATGATCTCGCTACTCTGGAGTATAGATGGTGGGAGTCTGAACTCCTCCCCTGATCTGTGAAGCAACTGGTGCACTAGAATCAACCCTGCCTGATCCGATGTACCAATTGTACTCAAAACTGCGCTCCGGTCTCCTGATGTCTGGGTAGCAACAGGCACCCTCAGTACTTGTCCCCTAACTAGGACTACTGGCGACTCCTCAACGGCTGCTCTGGTAGGCATCTTAACTGCGGCACGTGCGTTGGCCTCTGCCTCTGACCCTTGCGACATTTGCTTCGGGGTAACAACATCCGGAACCGCAGCTTGTGTCCTCACCATCGGTGAGAGAATTGGACGATAATTTCAATTTCAAGATCAATAAACTCGCACAATAGGAATGAAGGAAGTGAAATTGTCCTGATAGTACCGTAGCCTCTCAAAGATAAGTACAGACGTCCTTGTACCGATCCGCAAGACTCTACCAATCCCGCTTATGACTCGTAGCACCTATGAACCTATAGCTCTGATACCAACTTTTCACGACCCAAATTTCCCTCCGTTGGGTATCATGATGGCACCTAGTCTTAGAGACTAGGTAAGCCTAACATTTCCTCTGAACAACAACAATAATAAAGGAATTTTTAAAAATTTCGAAATAAAATTCTTGACGGAGTTTACAATTTCCTAAAACCCGGTAAGTACAAGTCATAAGCTCTATGAAATCTTTCTATCAAATCTAAGTACAACTGTCTAGGAATAAGTAAGTACAGTTGAATAGAAATAAAACAGGAAGGTGACTCTGAAGCCTGCGAACGCAGCAACAGGTTACCTTGAGTCTCCTCAGCAACGATCTGCGCAGCTACCAACAACCATAACCTGAAGCTGCACACAAAATGTGTAGAAGTGTAGTATGAGCACACCACAGCGGTGTCCAGTAACTATCAAGACTAACCTCGGTGAAGTAGTGACGAGGACTAGTCAAGACACCACCAGTCTAATAAGTAAAAAGGCAAGAGGTATAAATGACCGAACCAAAATATCTATCTAAAGATTTCTCAATGTAATTAACGATACGATCGAATAACACGGAAGAAAATTCAATAATCGCGATCAACGAACATCATAATAGAAATACGCAAAGAGAATGGAAAGGATGCAATCCAAATGGAGGGAACTACATCCCCACAAAATCACAAGCAACTCAACACTACATCAATTTATTCACGTCAGGATTTAGCCAATGACTCAATAAAACTGGTCAAACTTTCGAGTGAAAACTTTTAAATCGTGAGTTCATTTTGAAAACATTAAAGATATAATCATTTCAGAATAGAGAAATTTATTCTTTGAAACATACTTTCTCTGAATGTATATTTATATATTTTTATAAAGAGAAATCTTTATAACATAGTATCTTCAAATACGGGGTGTTCAAATACACTTTCCAAAGACTAACCTCGGTGAAGTAGTGACGAGGACTAGTCAAGACACCACCGGTCTAATAAGTAAAAAGGCAAGAGGTATAAATGACCGAACCAAAATATCTATCTAAAGATTTCTCAATGTAATTAACGATACGATCGAATAACACGGAAGAAAATTCAATAATCGCGATCAACGAACATCATAATAGAAATACGCAAAGAGAATGGAAAGGATGCAATCCAAATGGAGGGAACTACAACCCCACAAAATCACAAGCAACTCAACACTACATCAATTTATTCACATCAGGCTTTAGCCAATGACTCAATAAAACTGGTCAAACTTTCGAGTGAAAACCTTTAAATCGTGAGTTCATTTTGAAAACATTAAAGATATAATCATTTCAGAATAGAGAAATTTATTCTTTGAAACATACTTTCTCTAAATGTATATTTATATATTTTTATAAAGAGAAATCTTTATAACATAGTCTCTTCAAATACAGGGTGTTCAAATACGCTTTCCCAAATACTGCTCTTTCGAGTATCATCAGAATACGTGATGTTCAAAATATATTTTCCCAACTACTGCTCTTTCAAATATCATCAAAACACGTGATGTTCAAAATATATTTTCCCAACTACTGCTCTTTCAAATATCATCATTCTGCAAGACAAATATTTTTCAAATATACTTTCGAAAAGAAGTCCTTTAGACATAACTTTTCCTGAAGATAATTGATTTTCCGCTATACTTTTCAATATATATATATTTATATCTTTCGATTCACATCTCCTCAATCATAAAACTACTGGAACTCAGTCCGCTACTCAGAATTTGTCAAGCAATGCAGTACATGGGGGAAGCTCCCGGATCTCTGTCCGTAGTCCCAATCTAAATATGTGATGCAGTATAGGGGGAAAACTCCTGGATCTCTGTCTGTAGTCCCAATTTAAATATGTGATGCAGTACAGGGGAAAGCTCCCGGATCTCTGTCCGTAGTCCCAATTTAAATATGCAATGCAGTACAGGGGAAAACTCTCGAATCTCTGTCTGTAGTCCCAATTTAAGTATGCAATGCAGCCACTGAGAAAAACAACCAGAATGCGACAGAACCAATATATATCGCCACAACTGGCGCGAAAGCAACAACACCTGATACAAAGTACGATGAGCAAATCAATACAAAGACTTAAATCACAAATATGGTAATCACACGCTCATAAGAAGTGGCCACTGAGAGGAATGCCAAGCATAAAGATAAAAGAGGGGAAAACAAGACAAATATAGCAGCGATACTATACATTCAAGTTCGCAACCAAGAAACTAAATCATCCCGGCAAAGGAATCATCTATAACCAATCTCACTTAGACAATTAGCTTCACCAAATAAACTCAGTTTGAACAACGGTCAGTAAATAGGTAGCATATGAAGGAAGACATAGCATAACAGTAGGAAAAAAATAAAGTCTTCATTTAAGTCAATTAAGATGATATAAGAAACAAGGAATGCTAGGCAAGTACTTCTAACTTGAACAGGAGGAGATGAGATTAGGAATAAGAAATTCAAATATAACAAGTTCAATTCATATACAGGGAACATAAGGACCCAAAAATCCCTAAAGGGCAATCTATTTGCAAATAAGTTCGAGTACACACTCGTTACCTCACGTACGCGGACTACAACCAACATAGAAGACTCAATCCTAAGGGGTAGTTCCTCCACACAAGGTTAGGCAAGATACTTACCTTGACTGCGCTAATCAACTCAATACCATGCTTTTGCCACGAGTACCCAACTCCGGGTGGCCTAAATCTAGACAATTCGACTGCATAGAGTAAATATTATCACAAGGAAACAAAATACTTAATAAGTCTGAAGCTAATATGCGAAATTAGGAAATTCACCCAAAAAGTTCCCCGGGCCCACGTCTCGGAATCGAGTAAAATTATATTTTTCGGACACCCATTCACTCACGAGCCTAAACATATGAAAATCTCTCAAATCGGTGGCCAAAAATCGAATCAAAACTCAATAATTTGGTCTATGAAATTTATCCCATTTTCTACCCAAAATTTTCAAAATTAAAGGTTGGATTTAAGATTGGAATCATGGAAATTGGTCTAATGGATATAAATCACTTACCCAAGTTACCCAGGTGCAAAAGTCTCCAAAAATCGCCTCTCCCGAGCTCTCCAATTTGAAAATGGTAAAAATAACATAAACCCTCGGATCTGATATAATTACCCGGCAATTTCGCACCTGCGCCCCTGGGACCGCACCTGCGGAAATACCATCGCAAGTGCGAAACCCACTAAAACGCCTGGGGTCGCACCTGCAGTCAAATGGTCGCACCCGCGGCTCCGCATCTGCGGAAAACACACCGCACCTGCGATGATTGGGGGATTGGGCTAAGTTCGCACATGCGAGCTCCTCGGCGCACCTGCATGTGCACACCTGCGGAAATACCATCGCAGGTGCGAGACACCAGAACCAACAATGGTTCAGCTGTCTCCCAAGTGGTATTAATACCTGATGAGCATCCTAAACGTACCCGAGGCCCCCGAGACCCCGTCCAACCACACACACAAGTCATATAACCTAACACTGACTCGCTCAAGGTTTCAAACTACATAAAACAACACTAACACAATGAATTAAACTAAAAGTCCATGAAAATTCTTCAAACTTCTATAAACATTAAGTTTTGCATTTAACGTCCGAATCACGTCAAATTAAGTTTGTTTCTTACCAAATTTCACAGATAACTTATATAAATCATATCGAACCTGTACCGGGCTTCGAAATCATAATATGGGCCCGATATCACAGGTTTCACCTCAAATTTCATTTTCAAAAACCTTTATATTTTTTCAGAAAATAATTTTCTTTAAAAATTTCATTTCTCGGGCTTGGGACCTAGGAATTCGATTCCGGACATACGCCCAAGTCCCATATTTTCCTACGGACTCTCCGGGACCGTCAAATCACGGGTCCGGCTCCGTTTACCAAAAACGTTAACTGAAGTCAACTTTATTCAAATTTCCAATACAAAATTTTCATTTTTATCAGTTTTTCACATAAAGGCTTCCCGGCTACACGCCCGGGTTGCGCATGCAAATCGAGGTGAGATAGAAGGAGTTTTTCACGACCTTGGAACACAGAATTAGATAGAATATATGGGATGACCCTTTTGGATCATCACATTTTGCCAAGAGAGATTTTCGGGAAATCAACTTTTGAGCTGGCTATGATATTAATGGTATGGCTACCACTTTGGCTAGTTGAAAAAATTCTACTTATTCTACCATGGTTTATTCTTGGAAATATTGAGAGTTGTGGACTAAAAAGGCCATCAATTGGACCATTAACACTGAAGAATACTCAAGGAAAAACCCATATACTTGACATTGGTGCTTTGGAAAAAATCAGATCAGGAAAATATCAGGTTGTACCTAGAATAAATGTCACGCTTCGTACCTGAGAGGCGTGGATGGCACCCGGTGTCGTACCGAACCGAGCAAACCACTCTTTAGCTCTTTTTTTTTCTGTAACTATCATGGGCCAACATAGCCACAAATCGTAATGTATAACTATAAGTGGGAAAATATTGTATCAATGAACCATCGTTCTTAGAACATGAATGCATATGGGGCGTCAAGGCCTTTTCCATATTGTACAAAATAAACCTCAATCTACAAAGCCTATAAGATTATTTGACATCAAACGGGACAGTGTACCGACCTACCCATAAGTCTGTAGCAAAACTCTGACACGATGACTTATCGAATCGGCTGCACTACGAATGAGGTGGAGTCTTACCGATCCTTCGTTGAATGCTAACCTCGTCTACTATGAGGGCTCGTCAAACTAATTATCTATACTTGCAGGCATGAATGCAGCGTCCCCAACAAAAGGATGTTAGTACGAATAATGTACCGATTATGTAAGGCAGAACTGAAATATAATAATAAGTCAACATTAATTAAAGACACATAAGAATCAACATGAATCTCTGAAGTGCCACCATATATATATATATATATATATATATATATATATATATATATATATATATATATATATATATATATATATATATATATATATACAAAACCTCTTTGGAACTATTATCCATATCAATTCATGACTGTGCAACTAATCTGTGGTAACTGCCCGACCGATCGTCGCACGGTGGTAAATATATGACTGCCCAACCAGTGATAAATAATGATACATAACTGTCCAACCAGTGGTAACTGCCCAACAGGCCGCACCCCGTTGGTAAATGCATATCTGCCCAACCGGCCATATCACGGTGGTAAATGAATATGCATGACTGCCCAACCGGTGGAAAATAATGATACATAACTGCCCAACCGGTGGTAACTGCTCGACCGGCCGTAGCTCGGTGGTAAATGCATGAAGATGCATGTACATGTATCACTATATTATAAGCATTAACATCTCTATCATATACCTCATTAGGGACATAGGGACATACTTAGACATGCTTGAATATCATTGTATATAAATAACATATACATCCTTAACTGGTAAGAGTAGAACCACTTAGGGAATATCATTACGTTTACGTATCGTTACTTGGATCATGCCAAAAGAAAGAAGGATTAGCTTTAAAATACTTGAGCCCGCGAAAATCATGCAACGACGGATCAAAGTAGGAGAAAATCCGTATGATATTCTTGAAAAAGATTGCGTCCCTTAAAATTTATAATTCACGTTGCATCTTGTAGGAGTTCATAAGAATTCCTTTTGAGAATTCCATACCTTAGTTAAACAAGCTTAACATCAAAAGACTTGGAGTTTCAAATGAAATTTTTGGAGTTCCATCCGTAAGCTTAGCATCCAAGGACTTGGAGTTTCAAATGAATTCTTTAAAAGTGTTAGTTGGTCGGCCCCACTACTTGTATGACTTAGCCACTTAGTTTTCTAAGTATGCCATGTTGCTATATAATTCAAGAGTCATTTCTTTATCTTCCATTGACTGCCATGTTAGGGGCCTTAACTTTATCCAATGATTTTTAATTAATCTCCCACTAAAATTCATTAAATACCCAATTATTCACATAATTAATAATAATCTCAAATTACTGAAGATACTACACACTTTTAACACACTTTATACACCTTACTATCATGGTCATGTGGTACTTTGTATAACACTAATCCATAAATACGGGGTAGCTTGAACCGTATTTTATCTCCAAATGTCAAACTTCGACCAACCTCATTTTCTTCAATTCTCTTACCCTCTCACCTTCACGAATTTACTTATCACTTGCTTGAAATAGCATAATACTTATAATCTCCAAATAATCTTGTCCTTGAACTGATGTCAATTATCTTACGATAAATTTATCGTACAATACTACAGGGTGTAACATCGCGTAATTTAATACTGCAGAGCGTAACATCATCGTAATATAATACTGCGGAGCGTAACATCATCGTAATACTGCGGGGCGTAACATCATTCCCCTCTTTGGAACATTCATCTTCGAATGTTGACTGACACACTTATCATTTTTATAACTTTTGTCTTCCGAATACTTTAGTACTCTCCTTATAATCTAGGCAATTGTTATGTGAATAATTCCAAAATCTAGGGCATTCCCCTCTTTAGGCCTCTTTATCACACCACGACTTGTGGTCGAAATCCTTCCAAACTCGTAACTGTCTCTAACCTTGTAAATATGCCTATGCGACTCTTCTCTCCTTTGTAAACTAAACTAAAACCCAACCTCTATATGATGTCTAGACTATTCACAACCTTTTGTACTTGAGTATCTCGTATCTTCTTGCCTTTGCCTTAATTACCTTTCAATCTCGCATCGTATCTTCTGTTTCTTTCATAACCTCCCTTCCACATAAGTAGAAATTACATCTACGCCTTAAAGCTCTGCTGTGGTACCTGCACCTCTGGTGCATACAAAATTTGGCGAAAGCTTTACACTGACTTCTTACGACTCAGCTCTTTGGCACGATTTGGAAACAAAAGAAGGGTAACATTTCCCAAATGCCTTATAGCCTCTCAATTATAAATGTGGCACGCAACACACCCATGAGTGAGGGTCTACTAGGCATGGATTTGTAGACTTCATAGGACACGACCCGCTCTGATACCAGTTTGTCACGCCCCATACCTGGGGAGGTGTGGCTGGCACCCGGTGCCGTACCGGCCTGAGCAAACCACTCTTTAGCTCATTTGTTTTGTAACTATCATGGGCCAACACTATAAGTTGGAAAATACTGTATCAATGAACCATCGTTCTTAGAACATGAATACATATGGGCCGTTAAGGTCTTTGCCATATTATACAAAATAAACCTCAACCTAAAAAGCCTCTATGATTATTTGGCATCAAATGGGACAGGGTAGTGGCCTACCCATAAGTCTGTAGCAAAACTCTGACACGATGACCTATCGACTCAGCTGCACTTCAAATGAGGTGGAGTCTTACCGATCCTTCGTTGAATGCTAACCCCATCTACTATGAGGGCTCGTCAAACTGATTATCTATACATGTAGGCATGAATGCACGTCCCCAACAAAAAGACGTCAGTCTGAATAATGTACAGTGTATGTAAGGCATAACTGAAACATAACAATAAGTCAATATTAATTAAAGACACATAAGAATCAACCTGAATCTCTGAAGTGCCACCATATATGTATACTTATTATACTTATATTATATATATATATATATATATATATATATATATAACCTCCTTGGAACTATCATCCATATCGATGCATGACTGCCCAACTGATCAGTGGTAACTGCCCGACCTGCCGTCGCACGGTGGTAAATGTATGATTGCCCAACCGGTGGTAAATAATGATACATAACTTCCCAACCGGTGGTAATGGCCCGACTGGCTGTAGCCCAATGGTAAATACATGTCTGCCCAACCGGCCGTAGCACTATAGTAAATGATATGCATAACTGCCCAACCGATGGTAAATAATGATACATAACGCTCAACCGACGGTAACTGCCCGACCAACCGTAGCTCGGTGGTAAATGCATGAAGATGCATGTACAATTATCACTATATTATAAACATTAACATCTCTATCATATACCTCATTTGGGATATAGGGACATATGGACATACTTAGATATTCTTGAATATCATTTTACAGGAATAAATAACATACATCATTAACTGCTAAGAGTAGAACCACTTAGGGAATATCATTATGTTTACGTATCGTTACTTGGAACACACCAAAAGAAAGAAGAATTAGCCTTAACATACCAGAGCCGATTCTCTTGACAATCCCTCTAAGACACGTCTTTTTGCGAAAAGCACGCAACGACATATCAAAGTAGGGGAAAAACCATATGATATTCTTAAGAAAGATTGCACCGTACTCCCTTAAAATTTATAATTCACGTTGCATCTTTTAGGAGTTCATAAGAATTCCTTTTGAGAATTCCATCCCTTAGTTAAACAAGCTTAACATCAAAAGACTTGGAGTTTCAAATGAAATTTTTGGAGTTCCATCCGTAAGCTTAGCATCCAAGGACTTGAGGTTTCAAATGAATTCTTTAAAAGTGTTAGTTGGTAGGCCCCACTAATTTGACGACTTAGCCACTTAGTCTTCTAAGTGTTCCACGTTGCTATATAGTTCAAGAGTCATTTATTTAGCTTCCATTGGCTGCCACGTTAGGGTCCTTAACTTTATCAAAAGATTTTTAATTAATCTCCCACTACAATTCATTTATTACCTAATTATTCTTATAATTAAGAATTATCTCAAATTACTTAAAAATACTCTCTTTTAACACACTTTATACACCTTACTATCATGGTCGTGTGGTACTTTGTACAACACTAATCCATAAATACGGGGTATTATAGCTTGAACCGTATTTTATCTCCAAATGTCAAATTTCGACCAATCTCATTTTCTTCAATTCGCTTACCATCTCACCTTTACGAATTTACTTATCACTTGCTCAAAATAGCATAATACTTATAATCTCCAAATAATCCTGTCCTTGAATTGATGTCAATTATATTACGACAAATTCATCGTACAATACTACAGAGTGTAACATCGCCGTAATATAATAATGCGGAGCATAACATGATCGTAATATAATATTACGGAGCGTAACATCATCGAAATGCTACGGGGCGTAATAATAATAAAATTTAATTGTGGTACAGTTAAACTTATCAATAGTGAAGCACTTGAAGTTGATTCTGTTGAATCACAAATTTGATGCTCTACCTCAAAATGTAGCACAACTAAACCAGAAGAGAACATACAACTGAACAAAAGGATCCAATATCACTCTCAATTAATTTAGTATATACAATAATGTTACCAGATCCCAAATCTTGCAAAATTGAAGCATATCAGAATAATTTTCTAAAGGATATAAAAAAATAATCATTAAATATTTATAAAAAGGCATTATCACCCACTCAAAAAAGAATATACTTAAAAGAATTTCAAAATTTTCTTATTTAATCATCTGTTTCAATCCAGTTCCAATCAATATCATCAGACCCTTCCTCCTCTTCCGATGTTTCTACAATTGTATCATGTGAATTTTATGCATTAGATGGAATATCAATGATATCAAAGGGCACATATTCTCTTGACCATCTAATGTCAACATCAAGTAATCTAGATGAGGAACCAATGTCATTATTAGGTTCCCTCAAAAATGTGTCTCCAATATTGGGACAGTTCTCTTACTCCAGATCATACAAGTCAATAGGTACTTTACTCCTCGCGTAATAAACATCTTTTTCAATTGGATCATCCTCATAAAAAACTTGATAAACATGTAATGCCAACAAAAAAGAGTCATTTGTACTGCATAATCTATGTAAGTACACCCGAGTTAACCCATAATCATTTACTTATTTACTAAACCAATCACATCTAAACAGTACAACACTAAAACAACCCCAATAATCAATCTCAATGATATCTTGAATCGCTCCATAATAGATAACCTCACCATCAATGGAATTTTGGTCCCTATCACTAGCTGGCCGATAAAGTCACTCCACTATTTTGAGTCTTGCATCGGGAATCCCGTTCTTTGGTATAAAATCAGTATCCATTAATAAAATATGTCATATATCTTTTGGCTAGCCATCTTAAATAATCTTGCACTATTAATTTTTAACTTTCTCCTTAAACCAATTGCTAAATTTCCGACTATGATCTCTCACTCTTACCCATGCATTTGATCTACTATAATTAACTATTAAATTCTTATGTTCCCTGCAATCAAGAACATTTCAAGTTTAATCGTATAATAAAGCAAAAACAATATAAATATAAATAAATATTTATATAATTTATCTTACTCGATAAAAGTTTCTATTTGTTCATCTCCAGTATTGAACACAACATATTGATGTGCTTTAAAGCATAACTGTGAATCCGTGAGAAAAGTATTTTTTTCTTACTTCAAATTGGATGTCCTATATCAGGGAATATATGTGACAAATTTTGAGAGCACTCATCATCCACAGTTTGGTACAAACTAAATTTTGTCGTCACGCCATCATGTAGATATCTCGAACAAAAAGTCAATCACTCATCGGCCAAAAACCCCTATGTTGTTGACGCTTCTGGACTAGATCGATTACGTAAAAACGCCTGTACATACATAGATTCCTCTCAATGGGATACATCTAACGGAGATGTGCCGGACCCCCAAGCTTAATTTCATTCACCAAATGAATAGGCAAATGAGTCATTATGTCAAAAGAAGTTGGATGGAATGTCTTTTCAAGCTCACAAGTTATTTCAACAATTTCAGACTGCATTGTTTCAAGATCTCTTTGCCTTATGACCTTACTACATATACCTCTAAAGAAATTTTCCAACCTAATCAAGGCCAATGAAACATTCTTGGGAAACACTTTTCTAATACCAACCTGGAGCAAGTAATGCATTATAAAATGAGTGTCATGACTCTTGTACCCTAATATTTTCATCTCCTTCACTTGTACGCATTCTGAAATATTCGAAGCACACCCTTTTGGTAATTTAGAATTTTTATGACAATACAAAATAAACTTTTCTCTTTTGGTTTCATGTAGAAACAAATTTAGCCAAACTTATAGTTCCATTATTATTTATTCTTGGTTGTAGCTCTTTTCATATCCGTATTTATTGTAAGTCCTAGCGAGATTTTTCATGATCCTTTGATTTTTCATCTATTTATAATAAATACCCAAGCAATCTATCACATATATTTTTCTCGATGTGCATCACACCAAGATTGTGCCTCAATTTGTTATGCACCCAATATGGCAATTCAAAAAAATGATCTCTTTTTTCACGGACCCTTATCATTCCGACGCCTTTTTTAGTGCTCTTTCCAAAGATATTGTTGAATTCAAGAAGCTCTTCAAACACTTCTTCACCCGATAAAGGAGTAGGTGAAGGTTTATGCTCCTCCTTACCATTAAAAGACTTCTTATCTCTTCGAAATGGATGATCATGAGGCAAAAATCTTCGATGACCCAATTAACACATCTTATGACTATGTTTGAGATATTGAGAACACATGTCATATTTGCAAGTGGGGCATGCCAATATTCCCTTAGTGCTCCATCCCGAAAGCATTGCTAATGCTAGAAGTCACTAACTGTCAACAACAAGGCAGCACGCATTCAGAAAGTTTGGTTGGTTTTAGCATCAAATGTGTCTCTCCCAATTTCCCATAGTTCCTGCAATTCTTCAATTAATGATCGTAAGTACACATCTATATCATTCCTGGAGATGATGGACCTGGAATGATCATAGACAACATTATATACTTTGGCTTCATGCAAATCCACGATGATAAATTATAGTTCATTAACATAACAGACCACGTTCTATGAGAAATGTTCATGGTCCAAAACGGGTTGAAACCATCACTTGAAAGACCCAATCTAACATTTCGAGGATCTCTAGAGAATTCCGGTTGCAAAGAATCAAAAGTCTTCCAAGCTTCCCCATCAACAAGATGTCTTATATTCCCATAATTGGGTCGTTCATTCGCATGCCATCTCATTGCAGCAGCCGTTTCACGACACATGAATATCCTCTGAAGCCTAAGCTTTAAATGAAATTACCTTAAAACCTTTACAGGAATTTTAGAGCTTGATTTAGTTAATGGACCAGCACTCTTCCATCTTGAAGACCCACAAATAGCGCAATTATCGGCATTCACATTTTCTTTCCAAAATAACATGCAATCATTAGAGCATGCATGTATTTTTTCATAATGAAGACCCAAATCTTTTGTTATATTTCTAGCCTTATTGAAAGATTCTGGTACATAAGCAAAGGGAAATGTCTCTTTTATCAACTCTAGCAAATTTGAGAAAGCCACATTACACAACTCATGCAAGGACTTAATCAAGCACAACCGAGTAGTGAAATGCAGTTTACTGAAATTTTCACACGTTGGATATAACTCTTGTTTTCCTTCCTCCAGTAATTTAAAAAACTTCTTTGCATCTTCAGATAGTCTCTCCCCAACTCCTTCTTCATCCCCTGCCTGACCATCTATTTCTAAATGTATCATGAAGTAGTCCATCAATATCGTCACGCATGGTAGAACCTTCATCACTATTGCTTGGATGAGGTGTATTTCTCGAGGAAAATCCTTCCCCGTGGAAAACTCATTTGGTATAACCATCAAATAATCTATGAACAACCAAATGATACTCCACCACATTTCTCTAATACCAATAGCGATTCATGCACTTTTTGCAAGGACATAATATTTCATTTTCTTGGGCGGCTCGTTCAAATGCCTTATCAAGAATATCAGTCACTCCACGCATATACTTATCCGTCCATCTCAGGAGATTCATCCCACTTTTATCACCATTATACATAAATATGCTATACGATAAAAGTAAATCAACAAAACTAACCAAATAAACCAAAAGCGTATTAATTTGACATTGACCACTACTTTTAAGGGTGAAACTCAGAAAGTCACAAACAATAAAACAATTTTGGCATGAAAGGCAGAATTACTTTTCTGTAATGTAACATGATATTTTATGTTTTGGCTTCTCTTACCATAAGCAAGTCTTCTATTAAAGAATAAAAAAAGAAATAAATTCGTCAACTTTTAATTTGTGACTTTCAACTGGCACATTATACTTTTGAGAAGAAAAGGCGTTGTTCCTAGATGATACTCTAAATTGGCAGCTCTTTTGATTCATTTTTCCATCTCACATTGGATAAACTACTCCAATTTTCTGGTTATCCCTAAAAGGTATAATCAGAAAGAACAAACTAACAACTTCTCAAAGCAATAACAACAAGATAACAAAGATAAGGTGTTGTTTTGAGCCTGAGTCCCTCGATATGGCTGTTAGGACTAAACTAAAAGAAATCACTGACCATCCTTCTCTACCCCTTCCACTGTCTAGTGGCAACAGTAACTTAATGGTTAAGAAAAATCATGAAATGCTTAATTCACTCAAATGATTCATAACTTTAGCATGATTCCTAACAGAATTTTGTGTTAATTATAACTTCTTAAGTCCACATATTAAATTCTTCTATTTGAAACTGTTGACGTCACCTACTAGTAACTAACCAAAAATAACTTTCCTAAAAATTATTATTACTAATTAAAGAAAATCTAATATCTCACCCTAATTGTGTTCTTTATGTTTAATATTAAAAATATGAAGGTTCACACCAAGTTGAAGAAGTCAGAAATTAGAACTCAGAAGCCGAAGGGTTATAATAATGAGAACTTAGTTTTATAGATAGAACTAAACTACACTAGTTAATTTATAATAATGAGAACTTAAAGATAGAACAAAACTACACTAGGTAATTTACTTAAACCATATCTTATTTTTTTATATTACATAATCCTTATTTCATTCTCAATATACACCAATTGTTATCGTCTGTACATAAGTTTTCTGATACTGGTACATATAAAATCTACTAAGAGACTAACAATAATCTATGCAAAAGCAACTGTGGACTCTTGACACCTTCAAGAGTTTTGTTATTCCCAAAAACATAAAAGAATATAAAAACTTAATAAACCCATTTTTTGCTGGAAAATTTCAAATCTTGCCTCAGGTGCTAC
This sequence comes from Nicotiana paniculata, assembly GCA_005239505.1. NCBI lineage: Eukaryota > Viridiplantae > Streptophyta > Magnoliopsida > Solanales > Solanaceae > Nicotiana > Nicotiana paniculata. Next base: position 67,147 of record ML319109.1, read on the forward strand.
GATTAAGCCTCAATCCTTACTAAACAAAACGACATAAACAATTCCATGACAAAGGCAAATATAAGGACACTTTAAAAGAATTAAAATTGTATAACTAAGTGATACAGATGACTCTCAACAAAAACAAGACCATAACTTGCACAAATAAAAGATGTTGAATCCACAGTACATCACTCAGTTACTCCAAGAAATAAAATAAAAATCACTGAATCGAGTAAAAAGGAACATTAAAACTGCAATTTTCATCCAAAATCACAACTAGCAAATGTGGTTATCCTAAATTTATATTAAAATGAGTTTAAGAAAACTTACAATTACTTATCCCACAGCTATCAGTTGCATTTTCATCCTAGCTAATGAAATCTGAAAGTTATGGCTCAACTATTGAGAAATTACTAAAGGAATAAAAGACGAGCATGCAAAATAAATCAGAAAATTTGCGAGAGTCGAGCGAAAACCTAGAATTAAGGCTCAGTAAAAACAAGAAGTTGTAGTCGAGCTTAATCGAGTAAAACCCCCTAGAATTTTGGGATTATTTGAAACTATGGAGCTTTGATTAATTGAATGGTTGCTATTTCTGGTGGATGAAATAAATTTTATAGGTGGAGGAAAATGAAAATTGAGGTTCTGCGACGGAGGTCGACGGCGGATAGTGGCAGCGACAATGGAGGTTCTGGCCTTGTCTGATGGGTACGCTCAAATGGGAAAGACGAGGTTAGGACTTGGGAGAACAAATAAATGGGTTCTTTATAAAATAATATTAATTATAAAAATAATGTATAATTAGGGGTTCTAGCGCGGTTTTACGAAAATTGAGAGGGCACAATTTAGGATGGAAATAACAACCATTCCGATTGAATTTTTTTTCAAGATCCGTTCCAATAAATAATTTTTTTTGAACGGTTAAAACAAACTTTGCAAGAAAATAAAACATTATGGGAACGATTTTATACCCAAAGTGTTCTGGTATCACCCATGTCATATTGCAATGGTTAAAATCGTTCCAATAACCAATCTATAGTAGGGGTTTTGAACCGTTGCAAAAATATTTGTTGTCATATCTAATAGTTTAAAAAACTTTAATTTAAAAGACGAGGGTCAAAATTAGTCGTTAAATTAACATAAGAGAATAACACAAGAACTAAAAAAAGACATGAATGAAACTACTTCTACCTACATGTTTTAACTCACGGAAATCGTATATACACTTGTCACCACGCATACAAGATGTCCCAACATATTTAGCACATAGAAAATAAATACTTACGAACTAATTTCCTCAAATACAGGTTAAACACGATATTTAACTCTTTTTAGAAAAAATCAACGCTCCAAAACCGCATTCGCTTAAGAATAAGCCGCCAAACCTAGTTAATTAATACACAAATAAGTCAAAACAAACTTTAGGAACTATCCTAGTATAAAAAAGCTTCAATCTTTAATATATTTGAAAAAGTCAACCCGAACCTATTTGTTGAAATTCGAAATTAAGACCAAATCTCGATTATCCATTCATTCCCTCATCCAAATATGTGATTTGTTTCGAGATCTGACCATAAAACGAGGTCTAAATCTCTAATTACAAAATTCTAAGTTTCTACTCAAAACCCCTATTTCTACCTTATAAAATCTTATAGTTGAGGATTAAAATCAATGGAAAATAATGGAAATTAATAAATAAATAAAAAGTTAAAGTTACTAACCTTTGAAGTTGGATAGAAAATCCTCTCCAATAATTGCCTCCCACCAAGTCTAGGTCTCAAAAATGAAATAAACGAGCTAGTCTCGAAATCCATTATTTTTATCCCATTTGCAGATTTCGCAATTGAAAACTTTATTTCGCAATTGCGTAGTTCGCAAATGTGAACAATTATCACAATTGCTGAATCGGTCCTGAGGCTTTGAAGTCGCAATTGTGACACTCGTTGCGCAATTGCGAGCATTACAAATGCGATCCTCGCATCGCAATTGTCTCCCCTGCCCAATTTTGGCAAATGCGAGGTGTAGCTCGTAATTGCAAACCTCGCATTTGCAAGCAGATCATGACAACTGCGATGAATGCATCACCAGTAATTCCAAGACTTTCCAAAACAGCCTGGAACAAATCCAAAACTCACCCCAACCCCTCTAGCTCCATTCCAAACATCCACTCAAGTATATAAACTACATACAAACTCACTCGTAAGCTCAAATCATCAAAAAACATAAACAAATAAAAAAATCAAGCATCAAAACTCAAAGATTTCCAAGTGTTCATAAGTTCATATTCCAACTTTCAACCAAAAGTGTAGAAACGACCTCAGGTCACCCTTTATGCATAACAAACATATGTACAAGTCCAAACTCATCATACGAACCTATAGAAATTGTCAAAATACTGATTCGAGGTTATTTATCAAGAATGTTAACAATGGTCAACTCCAATAACTTTAATATTCAAAACACACGTTTTCTTTGTAAAAACACATCTAACATTTCCATAAATCAAAAATAACCACACACATAAGTCATAAATTGTCAAAGGAAGCTGTTCGAGGTCTCAAATCACGAAATTAAAAGCTAAAACTCAAAATGACGTATCTAGTTGTTACATTCTCCACCTCTGAAAGAAATATTTGTCCTAGAATGGACATAAAAATGTACCTGAACTGGCAAAAAGATAGGTATATGTACTCCTCATATCGTACTCCAACTCCCAAGTAACCTATCCAGTCGGTTACCCTTTCCAACGGAAGAAATATCCTTAAATCTCAACTTTCGAACTAGTTGATCTACAATGACTACGGGCTCTTCTTCATAGGTCAAATTCTCATCAAGATGCATCATGCTGAAGTCCAAAATATGTGACTTATCTTCATGATACTTCCAAAACATAGAATGTATCCCTGCAAGGTTTGGAAGGTAATGGAAGCTTGTAAGCAACGTCTCCAACTCTCTCTAACACATCAAGCGGACTAATAAACCTCGGGCTCAACTTTTCGTTCTTCCTAAATCTCATCATACCCTTCATAAGTGAAACTTTTAAAAGTATCTTCTCGACTCCATAAAATTCGCATAACGGACCTTCTTGTCCACATAACTCTTCTGCCTACTCTGAGGTATTTGAAGACGATCCTGAATCATGTACATGATAGTTCTTTTCATGGGTCATCAAGTGTCAAAACTTGTTGGCAATCACCCTAACAACCTACATCAAAACTGCACCGATAGATGACACATCACAATAATATAAGGCCCCAAACCTATGGGCAACATCAACACTGGAACTGTAGCCAAAGCAACATTGAGCTTCTGATAGCTCTCGTAAAACTCATCAAACCATCTGAAAGGAGCACCCTTCTGTGTCAATTTGTTCAATGGAGCTGCAATAAATAAAAAACCCTCAAGCAAGCGAATATAGTACTTTGCCAAACATAAGAAACTCTAGATCTGTATAACTAAAGTAGGTTTAGGCCAATTCTGAACTGACTCAATATTCTTAGGATAAACTTTGATACCATCACTAACCAGAACTCACACTTCAAATACTTGGCATAAAGCTGACGATCCCTCAAAGTCTGACGTACAACTCGCAAGTGCTGCTCATGCTCATCTCTATTGCAAGAGTAAACTAGTATATCATTGATAAACACAATCACAAAGGAATCCAAATAAGTCTTGAACACTCGGTTCATCAAATTCATGAAAGTTGTTGGAGCATTGGTCAAACCAAATGACATCACAAAGAAACATTAATGTCCATACCGAGTCCTAAAAGCTGTCATAGGGACATCTGAAACCCTAATCATCAATTGATTATTGACATATCTCAAATCAATATTGGATAACACCTTGGCACCCTGAAACTAATCAAATAAATCATCAATATGATGCAATAGATACTTGTTCTTGATACTGACCTTGTTCAACTGTCGATAATCAATGCACATCCTTAGAGAGCTATCCTTTTCCTTCACAAAGAACACCAGTGCACCCCTAGTAAAAACACTTGATCTAATGAATTTCTTATCAGGCAAATCTTGCAACAGCTCCTTCAATTCCTTCAACCTAGTTGGAGCCATACCATATGGTAGGATAGAAATAGGGTGAATTCCTGGAACCTAGGCAATACAAAAGTCAATATCCCTATCCAGTGGCATGCTCGGTAAATCTATGGGAAGCACCTCTGGGAACTGTCTCACTAGCGGTACTGAGTCCATAGAAAGAACCTCCATAATAGAATCTCGAATGTAAGCCAAATACGCTAAACACCCCTTCTCAATCATACGTTGAGCGTTAAAAATGAAATCACCCTACTCGTGGAATGGCCAATGGTCCCTCTCTACTCCAATCTAGCAACCCTGACATAGCTAAATTCATTGTCTTGGCATGATAATCCAATATAGCGTGACACATAGACAACCAATCCGTACAAGTATAACCTCAAAATCCACTGTATCCAACAACTAGAGGTCAACTACGGTAGTAAAGCCATTAATAGTAACAATATGAGATCGGTACACCCGATCGACTACTATAGAATCCCCAACCTATATAGACATATAAAAAGTAATATCAAGAGAATCGCGAGGCATACTCAAGTGCAATACAAAATGTGAAGACACATATGAAATAGAAACGAAATCAAACAACACTAAAGCATCTTTATCACAAATTGAGATAATACCTATAATGACTGCATCGGATGACTTCGTCTAAAGATTACTAGGAAATGCATAATAACGGGTCTGAGCCACAATAGGTTGTCCTCCTCCCTTCGGACAACCTCTACCTGCCTAACATCCAACTCAAATTGGCTAACCCCTACCCCTAGCTAGCTGGGCGGGGTGGTTTTGCAATTGGATTTGGAATCATGGCTTGGGTACCCTGCTGTCACGTACCACTCTAAAATATGGGGGAAAACCTCCTGATGTGAGCAACATCTTCGCACTCAAAGCAACCTTTCGATTGATGTGGCTGCTAATTTTGTAACTATCCGTGACGAATCGAATGACCACTATTGAAACTTTGTATTGTGGGTGCACTAATAGGGCCCTAATTTTGAGGTGCACTGTATAATGCGTCATGACCCAAAAATCCCACTACATCCGTCACATCGCCTAAAACCTCTTACTAGGTAAGCCATCAATCAATAAGCAGAAACAAACTCAAATGGCAATATTAAATAATCTCAATAGTGGAACAATCATAAATAATTAAAGCCAATAGCACAATACAACTAAAAACCATCACACGCCTGGTGTCACCGAGTACATGAGCTCTATGGAATTTGAATATAGAGTGTGATCTCAAAAATAAAGCATCGACTAAAAGATAGAACAATATTAACATAAACTAAGAGAAAAATGGACTTTAAGGTCCACGAATAGAAAGGGTAGCGACCTTGAAATCTCCAAGAGTGGTACCAGTGCCACTCTCTAGCAATCACCTCTCTCCACAGCACCTGGATCTGCACGTAAAGTGCAGAGTGTAGTATGAGTACAATTAACCCCATATGCTCAATAAATAACAAGGCTAACCTCAGGCTGAAACAATGATGAGCTTGGCAAGTTCAAATATTCATTTCCAACAGCCAATAACAAAAATAACGGTATAATAACTGCAAAAGGAAAAGCAGATCAAGTAATAATAAATTCAATCTTTTGAGAACAAGAAAGGAAATAAGCACATTTTTTCAAGAATAATTGTTAAAGCATAAATTCTTTCACAAAATTCACCTAAACAAGGTTTCATTAATTTAATTGTGATTCTATGTTTAACACATCAAATAGAGACACCAAATACCAATAATTATGAGGGAAGAAACACAACCCTTACCTACATACAAGTATACATGCCATAATCAATAATATAGAAGCTAAATCATCAAGTATATCGAATCTCAGGACATGTATAGTGCCTGACACAATTGCCTTTCAATCATCACACACAATAACACTTAGCACCATATGGGTGCCTGGTACAAGTCCCTCACCAAGTACATATATGACTCGTATCCTTCCACCCAAAAGTTATTACCTAACTCTGGAGGGGCCTAGTGATATTTAGCTTAAAATGTATATATTTCTATGTATATCGCCTCATATTTTACTTTTGTTTCATGAGTTTTAGATTTTAAATATGATGATTTATATTAATTTGAAGTATTTTTATATTTAGGAATGATTCGGGATCAATCAAGGGCGAAACGCGCGAAATTAGGCAAGAACGGATGAAACCGGGATTTTTGGGATTTTGGGCGCCACAGGCAGGGCTGGGCGCCATCTGTGGCGCTGGAGGCAGAAAGGTTTTCAAGGGCAGCGCCTTGGTGGGTGCCCGGTGCTGGCCAGGGCGCCGGTGACATGGGTTTTTCCTGTTTTGCCCGGGACATGGTTATTTCGGCCCTAACCCTCAATACGCATAAAAACAAGTCTAAGCTTATTTTTGAAGGATTCATGACACTTTGGAGAGAATATACACACTGAATTACTAGGGAGCGAAGGATTATCAGTTTTCTTCATCTTTATCTAGTATTTACAATTAATTCAACACTTATGCAATTGTTTGATTTTAGCATGAGTGGCTAAACACCCATTGTTCTGGGGTTGTGGTTTAGACGTGAATATTGTTATTCGACATTAACTTAACCTTGATTATAGTTCACTCAATATATGGTTATTTCTTCAATTCTGTGTTTAATTGCTTAATTGTTTGGCCAACAGTTAGGTTTTATATACTATCTATGTTATGCTTGGGAAAGCCGTATATAAATTAGAGAAGAATTGAAGAGAACACGAGTTAATTCTTCTCTAATTTATATACGGCTTTCCCAAGCATAACATAGATAGTATATAAAACCTAACTGTTGGCCAAACAATTAAGCAATTAAACACAGAATTGAAGAAATAACCATATATTGAGTGAACTATAATCAAGGTTAAGTTAATGTCGAATAACAATATTCATGGCTAAACCCCAACCCCAGAACAATGGGTGTTTAGCCACTCATGCTAAAATCAAACAATTGCATAAGTGTTGAATTAATTGTAAATACTAGATAAAGATGAAGAAAAGTGATAATCCTTGGCGCCGTTGCCGGGGACATGAATATAGACTACTTTCTAGTTTTTGCTTTAATTGTTTATTTCATTGAGTCTAACGTCACGTGAATTTTGCTCTAATATCAGGAACTTCGACTGAATGCGTAGGGTCAGAAGCCAAGACAGACTTGACGGCTTTGCCCTCGAACCTGAGAGAACATTTCACAGGAGGTTGAGGGAAGCAAGGGATACAGACAATATTCAGCACCTCATTCAATTTCCTGTGAACATGGCAGAGGAACAACACATGGCTGTTCAGGAGGTAGCAATGCCCAGTATTGCTAATGTTACCTCCAGCATCGTGAAGCCCAGAATCACTGGGCACTTTGAGCTGAAACAGAGCATGATCCAACTACTTCATGCAAACGGGCAGTTTTTGGGTCTTCTACACGAGGACCCACAACAGCACATTCTGAACTTCTTAGAGATTAGTGATACTTATATCACTAACGGGGTCACGCCAGATTATGTGAGGCTCACGCTTTTCCCATTCTCTCTATTGGGCGAAGCAAAGCGATGGCTAAAGGCAGAACCAGCTAATTCCATTACAACATGGAATGATTTGTCAAGAAAATTTCTGGCAAGGTTCTCCCTTCGGGAAAACTGCAAAGATCAAAAGTGAGATAGTCTCCTTGAGATAGAAAACGGGTGAATCTTTATATTCAGCATGGGAAAGGTTCAAGGGGCTACTCAGAGACTGCCCTCATCACAATCAAGCAAACGAGGTGTTAGTTCACACTTTCATTGAGGGGCTCCATCCTCAAACAAAAATTGTGGTAGATGCAGTAGCTGGAGGTCAGGTGTTGGAGAAGAATTACGATGAAATGTTTGCATTATTGAATTATTCAAAAGCAATCCAGACTGGCAAGGTGATATGGGAAGGAATGTGGTTCAAACGTCACCTGGGGTTCTTGAACTAGATGTTGTCTCAGCATTGTCAGCTCAGATCTCTGCATTGACTAACCAAGTCAATCAAATGAACCTGATCATTAACAAGAAACAGTCTCAACCACTGCACCCAGTGCAACAAATTCAGGTTTTTTGTGAAGTCTGTGGAGAGGGTCACTCGAGTGATTTATGCCCATTTAATCCAGAGTCTGTCTGCTTTGTGGGTAATGCGAATAGGGGTCAAGCAAATCAATATGGAAACACTTATAACCCCAACTGGAGAAACCACCCAAACTTCTCTTGGGGTGGAATCAAGGCACTCAGAATCATTACAGGCTTCCAGCACCTCAATAGCAGTACAAACCACCTCAGGCTGAGCAATCAGAAAGCCTTGAGGAGATTATGAAGAGAATGATGAATGACCAACTTGCTTTCAATCAGAAAATGATGGCTGATCACCAAGCCCAGACAGTAGCAATGAGAAATTTGAAACGTCAAGTAGGGCAACTCGCCAATTCTCAAAATACCCGACCAACGGGGGCTCTCCCAAGTGACACTGAAGCTAATCCTAAAGCATCTGTCAATGATTTATCATTGAGGAATGGGAGGCAATTTGAAGAAGTCCAATCCAAAAAGAGAAAGCAGGTAATTTTTAATGAGAAACCAGCCACTATTGAATCAACATCAGACAATCGAAAAGAATCAGAAAAGCCAACTAAGGAGGCGGTGGCTGAGCAACCCCCACTATTTGTTGCGAGGCCACCCCATCCGTTCCTTAAAGGTTGCAAAAGGTGAAAGATAATGCCGCATACAAAAAGTTTCTTGACCTCTTAAAGCAGGTACAAATCAATATTCCACTAGTAGACATTCTGCAGAAGGTGCCCAAATATGCTAAATACATCAAGGACATTGTGGCCAATAAAAGAAGGATGACTAAGTTTGAGACCGTGGCACTCACTGAGGAAGTTAGCTCAAGAATTCAAAGCAAGCTACCTCAGAAGTTAAAGGATCCGGGTAGTTTTACTATCCAAATCTCAATTGGTAATCATGTAGTCGGGCGAGCTTTGTGCGATCTTGGGGAAAGCATTAATTTGATGTCGCTATTTGTGTTCAAGCAGTTGGGTTTGGGTGAGCCACGCCCAACAACAGTGATTTTACAATTGGCTGATCGCTCTGTTGCTCATCCTGAGGGAGTAATTGAAGATGTGCTGGTTCAGGTGGGCTCTTTCATATTCCCAGCTGATTTCATTATCTTGGACTATGAGCCTGATCAGGAAGTCCCATTTATTTTGGGGCGTCCCTTCTTAGCTACAGGCCGAGCTATCATTGATATGTGTGAAGGGAAAATGATGATGCGAGTTGGTGATCAAGTGGAGGTGTTTAATGTATACAAGGCACTCAAGTTACCCGTCCACTATGAAGAGCTATCCATTATTACTGTGGTGGAAAGCAAATCGACATCAATAGTTCCCTACATGAGTCCTATTGACCCTCTTGAGCAAGTGTTGGTTGGGGATGAAGAAGACAGTGAGGATGAAACAAGGGGAGACATTGAGAAAGTTCTTGAAATATCCTGCAGTTACCTCCACGGGCTAGGAAAATTTGAGGAGTTGAACAAGCCTGTTACTCTAACCCCTCCTAAGCCATCTATTGAAGAAGCTTCAAAGCTGGAACTCAAACCACTTCCAGCACATTTACGCGATGCTTATTTGGGGAACTCTGAGACATTGCCCGTGATCATCTCGTCCAGCCTGACCAATACACAAGAACAAAAATTTCTTAGGGTACTTCATGAGCACAAAAAGGCGATTGGGTGGACCATTACAGATATTAAAGGAATCAGCCCATCGTTTTGCATGCATAAAATCTTTTTGGAAGATGGACACCGCCCGAGTGTTGAGCAGCAAAGGAGGTTAAATCCCATCATGAAAGAAGTAGTGAATAAAGAAGTCATAAAATTGCTAGATGCAGGTATCATTTTTCCTATTTCTGACAGCAATTGGGTGAGCCCCGTTAAATGTGTGCCCAAAAAGGGAGGGACGACTATGATTGAGAATGAGAAAAATGAGTTGATTTCTACCCGCACTATTACGGCTTGGAGAGTTTGCATTGATTATCGAAGGCTCAACAAAGCAACCCGGAAGGATCACTTTCCATTCCCCTTCATTGATCAAATGTTGGACAGATTAGCAGGGCATGGATATTATTGCTTTCTAGATGGGTATTCAGGTTACAATCAAATTGTCATATGCCTAGAGGATCAGGAGAAGACCACGTTTACTTGCCCTTATGGCACCTTCCCCTTCAAGTGAATGCCATTTGGTCTTTGCAATGCACCGGCCACTTTCTAGAGATGTATGATGGCTATTTTCACTGATATGGTGGAAAATTCGTGGAGGTGTTCATGGACGAATTCTCAGTCTTTGGTTCATCTTATGATGATTGTTTGAAAAATCTGAGCATGGTGTTGGTTCGTTGTGAAGAAACAAATATGGTGTTAAATTGGGAGAAGTGTCACTTTATGGTGTAGGAAGGCATCGTTTTGGGTCATAGAGTATCTAAAAGTGGCATCGAAGTTGATAAGGCAAAAGTGGAGGCAGTTGAAAAACTACCTCCACCAATTTCGGTGAAGGGCGTCCGGAGTTTCTTGGGACACGCAAGATTTTATAGGCGCTTTTATTAAAGATTTTTCTAAAATTGCTACTCCTTTGTGCAGGTTGCTAGAAAAATATGTCAAGTTCAATTTTGATGAACCCTTCTTGAAGGCATTTGAGGAGCTCAAAAAGAAATTGGTAGCTGCCCCCATAATTGTTGCACCTGATTGGTCAGTACCATTTGAACTTATGTGTGATGCAAGTGACCATGCAATTGGGGCAGTGCTAGGCCAAAGGAAAGACAAGGTGTTTTATTCCATTTACTATGCGAGTAAGACCCTTGGTGATGCACAATAGAATTACACCACCACTGAGAAGGAGCTGCTAGCTGTGGTGTGGGACTTTGAAAAATTCTGGGCATACTTGATGGGAACAAAAGTCATAGTCCACACAGATCACGCAGCAATCAGGTATTTATTTACAAAGAAAGAATCTAAAGCTAGATTGATGCGCTGAGTTTTATTGTTGCAGGAATTTGATGTGGAGATTAGAGACCGAAAGGGCATTGATAACCAAGTAGCTGACCATCTGTCGAGGCTGAAAAATCATGACCATGTGGAGGAGGGTGGAGATATTAAAGAAGTTTTTCCTGGTGAGAAACTTTTTGCTATAACCCAAGACCCTCCTCCGTGGTATGCTGATTATGTGAATTATCTGGTGAGTGGGGTACTTCCTCCAAAAATTGAATCTGAGTCAATGAAGAGGTTCTTATGCGATGTGATGTTTTACTACTTGGATGGGCCCTATTTGTACAAGGAATGTGGTGATCAATTAATGAGGAAATGTATTCCTGATAAAGAAGTGGAACTTGTGCTGTATGATTGTCATGCATCACCGTATGGGGGCCATCATGGTGGCGATAGAACAACGGCGAAAATGCTACAATCTGGGTTCTTTTGGACGACTCTATTCAAAGACGCCCATGCAGTTGTTAAAAAGTGTGACCAGTGCCAGAGAACAGGAACGATCACAAGGAAGCACGAGATGCCTTTGAATAATATCTTAGAGGTCGAGATTTTTGATGTATGGGGGATAGATTTTATGGGTCCATTCCCATTGTCCAGGGGAANAAAGAAGAATATATTCTCAAGATTTGGCACTACACGTGCCTTGATCAGTGATGAAGGAACCCACTTTTACAATCGGTTATTGAATAACCTTTTAGCTAAATATGGAGTTTGTCATCGAATTGCAACAGCATATCACCCTCAAACAAGTGGACAAACAGAGGTATCCAATAGAGAAATCAAGCAAATATTAGAGAAAACGGTGCGTGTGAACAGGAAAGATTGGGCTGCTAAGTTAGATGATGCCTTATGGGCATACAGAACAGCNAGAAAAGATTACTGCAGTTGGATGAATTAGATGAGTTCAAGTTGCACTCGTATGAAAATGACAAACTTTACAAAGAAAAGACCAAGAGATGGCATGACAATCATATTAAGCTGCGTCAATTTGAGCTAGGCCAACATGTATTATTATTCAATTCTAGGCTGAGACTGTTTCCTGGAAAGCTGAAATCGAGATGGTCACGCCCGTTTGAGGTATTGAGAGTCACCCCATATGGTGCACTTGAGTTGCGATCTATACATGGCGAAAGATAATTTTTAGTAAATGGACATAGAGTCAAGCACTATTGGGGTGGTACCATAAATCGTGAGAAGACCAAGGTCTTGCTTGCTGATTCGTGAGGCGAGACTCTGCGTCGTGCCGCGACGTTAAATCAGGCGCTTGTTGGGAGGCAACCTAATTTTTAATCGCTTTCGTAGTTAACTTCTTAAATTTTTTAGTAAGAATAGATAGATTTTGCATTTTTTTCTTCTTATAGGCTAGGAATCGATAGATACGATGGTGTAGGACATGTAATTGTGTATTTTAAAAGGCTAGGGGAGCGGGTGTTCTATTCAAAAAAAAAAAAAATACCTTACTGCCCCCAGCGCCCTGGTCAGCATCAGGCGCCACTGGATCCAGAATGTTTAGCAACCCCCCAGCGCTGGGCGCTGGTTGGGGGGTCCGAATTTTTGTTTTTGTTTTCTTTGTTTTGTTTGTTATTTGCATTATTGTTTTCTAATTACCCATACCCATTAAACCCAACCCAATTACCCATCCACACTAACACTATAACCCATCTTCTACCCAAATACCCACACCCAAAAGAAAGAACACAAAACACTCTCCTCCTTACTCCCTCTCTCCCTACCCATCGAACACCAACACCCCCCTCCCCAATAATTTTTAATTTTTATCTTGTTTTCTTTCTTCAATCTCCATGTATGTTTTTATTATTCTTGAATGTTTTTAGTGTAGTATCCATGGTAATTCCCATCCCCCATGAGCCCTAACTCCCAATTTTTCCCTTTATGCAATTATAAGACTATTTTGGTGGTTGGATTTGTGGTTGATTGTGTTATGATGATTTTATGGATGGAGTAGTAAAATTTAAAGTCCCTCTACTCTATTTAAAAATTGGAATGACCTTTCTCTTCCACCATTTTTGAAATTTAGAGCTCACAATTTACGCCCACAAGGTGTTTGTGAATATGCTGAGTGAAGTTCTAGGTACACCGGTGAAGTTTTGAGTAATCGAGTGTATTGTAATTAAAATTGGGATAAGTGTGGGGTGTGCATGAATATGATACATGTTAAAGGTTGAGCTTGAAAGAGAAAAATCATGTCTTTACACCATGTGTATTATGTATTATATGTGTTAACTTGTTGTAGAAAGTAGTTATGTAGTGTAGTTTTGTAGTTTGTTCAAGGAAGAGCAACATGGTATTGCCACGATTGATGTGAATTCATGTGGCCATAATCATATATTTTTTGAATAACTTGGAGAAGTCTTGAGTACCCATAGCTTTAGGAGGCAACACTTGCACTTTATCACATAAAAATACTAAAAACATGAAAGGAAGTGTTAATTACACCGTTGGTTTTAAGTGTGCGTTCCTTGTAGGACGGGAACCACAACCTTTGGTACGATGTTTATCAAGTCTCATGCACTTGTTTTCATGGTGTTGCAGGATTCCACATGGCTTGTGACAATACAACTAAGGTCAAAGGCATTGGAAAATCCTCCTCCACCTTTCCGGCCACCAAGAAAAGAAAGCAAGGAGATGGCCCCTCCCGCCTAACCAAAGGCAAGCAATTGGCCGAAAGCTCACACCCTGCACCCGACCCCGACCCCTGTTGGAATTGGTAGATGATGCGACGGTTGCATGGCACAGGGACTTTGTGCCAAAGGGACGTTATATCTTCGAGGTAGGGATCAACACTTAAGCCTTGGAGCGGAGCTTTTCTGAAGTAATGAGCCAACTCCGTGCAAGGCACATGGAGAAGCTATTGGCATGCCCCGGCAAGGCACATTTGAGAATGATCCGGGAACTTTATGCCAATTGGCATGATGGGCATGCTACTTCAAGTGCACGGGGGATTGAGATCAAAATGCACCGCACAGACATCTGCAAATACTTGGGGGTTGAAGATGTTGACCCAACGAGGCTTAAAAAATTTGTCAAGAGCCCCAAATATAAATTGATCCGTCACACTTTGTGTGGTGTTGACTCGACTTCCAAATGGGTCAAACAGCATGGTACTCTTCATCTTCATATGGTCCGGTCAGACTTTAACAAGAGTGCCAAGGTGTGGCAAAATTTTGTACAAGCACACCTCATGCCTACCGAGCATATCAGTGACTGCACTCGTGCTCGGGTGTGTGTCATTTATTTTTTGATGACAGGCCGAACCATAAATGTGGGTGAATTGATGTTGGGTGAGATGGCACGTACGAGGTTTGGGCGGAAAATCGGGCGATTTTTCTTTGGAAACTTGCTCACTAAGTATATGCTAGACCTTGGGGTGCCTGAATACCCAGGGTATGATGAAGTGGTGGAGGCTTCACCCGGGCTTATGGACATTACTATATTATTGGAGCCAGCATCCAAGCTCACTCCAGCTGCACGTCATGAAAGGGACGAGAGCTTCAGTAGGTACATTTATAGAATTATAAACTTCTTGATGTGTAAAGCAGGTGCTACGGACGTGGAGCGTATGTAATTGCGTAGTGAGTTGTCCAGTTCTGCAAAGGAAATGTTGGGGATTGCACCTGGCAGCCCCGTTCATTCTTCTGAGGAAGTGAACACCGTTCGCGGCTCGGACTCAGAAGATGAGGGGAGTGAAGAGGTTACTGGATCCCGAGCAGTAGTTCCTCTAGGCCCTGATGATGATGAGCCTGCAGCTGCTGCTCTGGAGACTTCCGATTGACATGGAGCATTTGTTTTCACCCTACTGTGTTTTGTTAATTTTCATATGCACCGGGACTATGCACGCGTTAAGTGTGGGGTGGAAGTATGCTACTTGTGATGTTGTTATATACTTGTATAGTTAGAATTTTTGTTTTTAGCATTAATTATGTTCTGTTTTAGTAGTAGTCGCATTTTCACTATTTTTCGCTGTAGTTAATTGTTAATTTTAGTTAGTTCAAAACAAAAATAAAGAAAAAAATTTATAGAAAACTCTCGGACATTTCCCGACGATGGATCTCTTGGACAATTTTCTTGAGGGAAAAAGTCCGACTTAAAAACACCAAAAATATTTTTTTTATTTGTTTATTTTATTTCTTTTCTTAGGATAGGTAGGTAATTTTCCTTGGTTTTTCTTTGGGCACCGGTTCTTTTCCAAGGGTGTAACTTGAACCGGGTACTTTAAAATTTTTGTTTTTTGAGTAGTTAGGAAGAAACTGAGTAACTCTGAGATACCCATTGACATATTTGGTGCCGACATATTAGGTTATGACATACATTCTGTTTTCCCTTATATTTGGTTTGACACGTGATGCCTTAGTAAAAATAAATAGCCTATTTTGTGACGCCTTAGCTCAGTTGTTTGACTTGTATGCTACATAGTGTGATGTTGCTTAATTTCTCTCAATTTTGTGTGCTTGCTTGACTTGAGAGTTGAATAAAACCGTTGTGATTGAGTCATGTGCAATGTGTGAGTGAGGTTTAGCGATTGTCTATGCTGTCTTGTGTAGTCTAGAACTTGCCCCGTATGTTAATCGAAGAGAAAGTCTAGGAGATGACGTAGGCATTTTTTTTGCTTGATCATGGATATGCTTGTCACATGAAAATTAAAAATTTCCATTGCTAGCCCCTTTGAGCCGTTTGACCTTTTCTTTGGTACCCACATTACAAGCCGTACCCCTATTTTGTTCTTAAATTGAGATTTTTGCACCTTTTCCTCCTAAGGCACTTAGTCGCTAAAAGAAGTAAGGTGAGATTTTGGGGATTAACTTTTGAGTGGATCCACGGAAAGACCTGTTAGTGCACTAAAAATTGTATTCAAAAGTCACTAGCCATTGAATCTTCATGTATGGAGTGTGTGTAGAAAAGAAAAAAAAATAATAGTAAAAGTATGTACAAAAGGATACACACCTCCAATTTTTATTAATTTGTGCTAGTGAAAATATAGAAGTGCTTAATTGAAGAAGGGCTATGTTGAATATGAATTGTGGCAAGGAAATTGGTTGAGAAGAATATGTGTTAATTTGTGAAGGTAGTGTATTAAAGTGCTTAGGAGGGTTACTCACTCTTCCTAAATATATCCTACCCATCCCTTAGCCTACATTACAACCTTAAAAGTCCTAATTGATCCTAGATTTGGCTAACTTAAATTAGTGGAGATCTACACTACGGGCAAGCTTATGGTACGACCACGTGATGCATATGAATTCTTTGTGAGAGTGAGTGAATTTTTTCAATTGTGTGATGTCCTTAAATTATGTTCAAAAGCATTTTTGAATGTGTGGACTGTTATATTCACTCTTTTGTTGTTGGTGAAGGCACATGATCTCATGAACGATTGGTAATGTTGTAAACTTTCTTGTTAGTTAGGTGCGTGAATTGAGAGGGATTGGTGGTTACAAGTTGACTCTTGAGGTTGGGTGGTTGCAATTAGGTTGTTGGTATGATTGATTAAATTTTTATACTTGGGCATGTTTAAAGAAGGGGAAGAATGTGAATTTTTTATGCTCATACTTGATTGCCGGTATCGATCATAGTTAAGGGGTAAGGTGTGTGATTGAAAAGTAAAATGCTCCTTGATAATGAACTTGGTATGTGTTGAAGGGTAGTAGATTGTCCCATTTCTCGAGGACGAGCAAGAGTCTAAGTGTGGGGTGTTGATATTTAGCTTAAAATGTATATATTTCTATGTATATCGCCTCATATTTTACTTTTTTTTCGTGAGTTTTAGATGTTAAATATGATGATTTATGTTAATTTAAAGTGTTTTTATGTTTAGGAATGATTCGGGATCAATCAGGGGAGAAACGCGCGAAATTAGAGCAAAAACAGACGAAACCGGGATTTTTGGGATTTTGGGCGCCACCTGTGGCGCTGGAGGCAGAAAGGTTTTCAAGGGCAACGCCCTGGTGGGTGCCCGGCGCTGGCCAGGGTGCCGGTGACGTGGGTTTTTCCTGTTTTTCCCGAGACATGGTTATTTCGGCCCTAACCCTACCCAACACGTATAAAAGCAAGTCTAAGCTTATTTTTGAAGGATTCATGCCACTTGGGAGAGAATATACACACGGAATTGCTAGGGAGCGAAGGATTATCAGTTTTCTTCATCTTTATTTAGTATTTACAATTAATTCAACACTTATGCAATTGTTTGATTTTAGCATGAGTGGCTAAACACCCATTGTTCTGGGGTTGTGGTTTAGCCATGAATATTGTTATTCGACATTAACTTAACCTTGATTATAGTTCACTCAATATATGTTTGTTTCTTCAATTCTGTGTTTAATTGCTTAATTGTCTGGCCATCAGTTAGGTTTTATATACTATCCATGTTATGCTTGGAAAAACCGTATATAGATTAAAGAAGAATTGAAGAGAGCGCGATCTTAACCCTTCAGGGGAGCGTATTTGTGGTTAGGATAGGAATATACCTAGTCACCGTGCTTAATTAAACATCGTAATCTTAGTGCGTTCTAATAGATTTATTTCATAGGAATATAGACATTAATCTATTGAGAATAGGCGAGTAGTGCTTCGGGAGAAGGCTATGAGAGCATTTATCGATTAATTAGCAACCATGAGTGAATTATATGAAAGGAAGAGTTATACGAATGGTGAATCGATCACAACCATGGAATATTTGTCTCTATTGAATACACAACAATCAACTCGTTATTTGATAATTAGTTATTTCTTAGAATCGTAGTATAAAATTGTTACATTCCTGGATTTTTATTTTGGCTTGATTAAATAAAAATTATAGTGATTTAGTAAATAGTTTACACAAGTCCCTGTGGGTTTGACATTCGATTTAACATTATATTACTTGCTACGACCACGTATACTTGCGTGTGCGTTTGGGACCAACACCTAGCCCAGGGGATGATCGGATCTAAGTCGCCGATCAATACCAGTTAGCCAATATGGGGCCTGGCGCACATGTCACCTTACCATCAGTATCAAATTGGCTTTAAAGCCCAAGATGAGTCATCAACCGCTCAAGTCTAAAATGATCATATCTTACGGTACTCAGCTCAACCCGTGTCATTTATATAAGGGCATCAACAACATGTGAGATAGCATAAGAAGAATTCATAGAGAGAGATATAATACGCGGATGCAACATCATGACTGAGAATATGATTATAATTAAGGAAAACAACTCAATCTAGTAATACTAGCCCTATAATGTCTTGAATAGATAAATACATAGCCTAGACATGATTTCTAATATTAATAATAGCTTACGTAGTCACACAAGTAGAGTAAACACGGAAATAACAGGGGCATGATAGCAAAAACAATTCAAAACATAAAAAACGACTGTAGAAATTGATTCTAGACAATAAAGCTCCAATGTTTATAAAATTACACATAGTCAACCAAAAGGTCAACTCGAGCCCTCTTCCCGGAACCCGACAAAAGTCAAAAATTCCAATCACCCATTCGATTACGAGTCCAAATATACAAGTTTCATCAAAATTTGACTCCGAATAGTTCAAATCCCTATTTTCCACTCTCCAAATTAATAGTCAAAATCCCCAAAACTCACCAGAGCTACTCGGGACCCCGACCAATCATACCAGCATGTTCGTAAACACTATTGGACCTATACAAAAGTCTCCAAACACATGCAAGATCACCACATGTACAAATTTTCGACCAAACCATCAATAAAACTTCTCGTAAGTTCATAAGCCTCTAAGCTTCTGACCAAACGTCTGATTCCTATCACACCAACTCGTAATGCAACCAAATTTTGCACACAAGTCCCAAGTACATAATAAACCTATTCCAAGTCCAAGAACAATAATCTAACCCTGATAGAATCAAACTCAAAGCGTGGTCAAACCTGTAAACTTTCCAAACATTCAAATTTCCAGCTTTTGAATATTAGAGCCAAATCAACCTAAGAACCTCCAAATCTAAATTCGGACATACATCTAATTTCAAAATCACCATAACGAACCTATCGAAACCATAAAATAACCAATATGAGTTCGTTTATACAAAAGTCAAACCTTGGTCTACTCTTATAACTTATGTTTCCAACCATAGAAATAAGTGTTCCAATAAAAATCTTTCCGAAGCCAAACCAACCATCTCCGCAAGTCAAAAAATAAGCATATGAGAATCATCAAATTTAGGAATTAGGATCAAACACACAAAATGACCGACCGAGTCGTTACATAATGAATACCCTGGGTGGGAACCATAAGTACCATGGTTGCCTGAAGATCCATAAAAGGCCGAGAGTACTGAATAAACCGGCCTGATAACATGGCCTCAACAATCTGACCCTTATATCCAGACGAGGTACCACTGAAACCACCAAGATGATGAGTCCTCTTATCATAAGTCATCTCTCTCTTTGGCCTTGAATGCACTTAATCCTCCTAGCAATCTCTACCACCTAAGTGAATGAAGTATCAGTCTCGACCTCTCTCGCTATCTGAAATATAATACCATAAGAAAGGCCTATATGAATATCTGAACCTTATCCCTCTAAGTGGGGATCAGAATAGCTATATGGCGTGACAAATATTCAAACTCATCTCATACTGGGTAACTGTCTTACCACCCAACTGAAGACGCTCAATCTGGCTGCATAACTGATCTCTCTGAGTGAATGGGATGAACGTCCCCAAGAACAAATGTTTAAAATGGGCCCAAGTGAGACGAGGTGATCCTTGATAACGCCTTATACAAACCCAAAGATGGGATATGTAATGATCATTTGCAATATAATTATCCAACAAGAGTCGAGGTTGAACCACATGGAGTTTGAATGAGTTATAAGGTAAATTTTCAAGTAGGAAACTTAATATCTTAGATTAGCTTTCAATGAAACTTAATTTAGTAATACGACTAATTATAATAAGAATTATATAAGAAGCAATCACTTAATATGCGATAGTTGAACAAAGTTGCAACAAATAGAGAAAGGCCAAGAGTTGTAGTCATAACCTGAGTGTAAACCTAATGGGTGAAATCTAATATGTTTGTTTGATAGATTAGGGTTGTTATGACTCTCAAATCTCAAGTGAACACTAAATACCTCTCGATTATAGAGTGATTATGCCAAAATTATCTTTCTCACGTCCAAATGGATAGCTATAAGAATATTTGATTATGATCGCAAGTTGGATTATTGCTATATCTGGTCAAAATCCGTTAATCGAACCAATCAATCCCTCAACTAGTCTAATTTCTTTTTAGCCATTATAAACTTAGTTGATCCTTCTCAAGTAAGAATAAAGTATAAAAGGCATGAATAACTAACCCCATCATAAATAAGCGTAATACTAACAACCTACGAGATTCACACACTAGGCTTGAATCAACCCTGGATAAAAATCTGCTTACTCATGATAAGAGACATAAAAGCATAAATACAATATGAAATTAAAGACACGTTACTAAAATAAAATAAAGATTAGACGATTTTCTCCAATTGTAGCTCACACTTGCTCCAATTGCTGTAGCGAAAAAATACCCTAAAAGAGCTGAAAAATTCTATTTATAGGACTCCCAAAATTTCTGTCAAAAATGCCCTTTGGAGGATTTTGTGGCCGCAAGAGGTGATTTAAGGTCCACAATTTGCTATATTGACTTGCCCTATGCTGACACTATATGAGTCTTTTCAGTCGCCTTTCAGGCGTTGTGACCGTACATCAACATTTGAGGCCACACTATTTTTGTTTTGGTTATCGCACTTGGAGAGTTATCAGTATCAATTGTCTTCTTATTCTCTGATATTCTATTTCATCAGTGCGAACTCCTTTATGGATCAAAGCGTGACCACACATCTTCATTTTGCGGACTACACTTTTCATTTCACTTCTCCTCTTCAACTGAGTTGCATAGGATTATCTTTTTTTGAGTCATTCTTCCTTCAAGAACTTAGATCCTTCTTAGGAAGCCTGAAATTTAACAATTATCATTAGAATTGGGCATTAAATAAGTACTTTCGGACAAAGACTATAGCTAAAAGGTAATAATAAGTGGTTAAATGCTTCACTTATCAATCATTAATATCCCCTCGGGAAAAACATGTATCATAATCAGCTCCTCGGGCATGCCTCACAGTTACTCACCACCTCACAATCACTCAGCACCTCACAGTCACTCATGCCTCCCAGTCAGCCGTCACTCGGTACACTCACTGGGGGTGTGTACAGACTCCGGAGGGGATCGTTCATCCTAAGCGCTAATATCACTCAGCACCTCACCATCACTCAGCAGAACCACTCAAAAAGGCCCTCGGGCGAATCAGTAAAACAGGGTACTTGGCCCAAAACATCCTTTTAAATCTCAAAGTAGTGTAAATCAGGCTGAGTTTCGAAAACAGTAAGCACAATGTGTCTGAGTGAAATCATCAACAAATAGTGAGGAAAAACATCAGTAAAAAGCCCCCAAGGGGTCTAAACAGAACCTAAACACGGCTTATAGCCCAAATATTTCAACAATCATTAGAACATAATTTAGCATAAGGTTTTGAGTAAAATATGCAACTCATTAGTTGTCGCGGAGAGGACCTAATCCAATCCAAAAATCAATACGCGCCACATAATCGTCATCCGACATGTGCGCCAGTCTAAATCAGTGAGAAATATGTAGTCCGGGGTTCCACAACCCTCAGGACAAGATTTACAACCATTACTTACCTTTACCGAGCCACAACACTAGTCCGCAATGCTCTTGCCCCTCAAATTGACTCCTGGTTGCTCCGAATCTAGCCAAAACCAGTTTAACATCATCAATATATATCAAAGGATCACAACCCAATCGAAAACTATCAAATTATACAAGAATCTCGAAATTCGGCCAAACCCGAAACCCGGGCCCACTCCTCAAAATTCGATAAAATTTGCATCATTAGAATCCTCGTCCTCCCACAATTCTATACATACCAAATCCTCAAAAGAAAAATCCAATTCCCATGCACCCTTTTTCCCCAAATTTGGGTTTAATTTCAGAAATTTATGGTTTAATTACTTAGAAAACGACATATAAACAAGGTATGAAGTTCCAAACCTCACCTCCAAGTGATTCCCTTCAATTTCCTCTTCAAACCCTCTCAAAATTTCTCCCAACTCGTTCAACAATGGTGGAAAATCGACTATTCTCGCACAAATGGCCTTTTAATACATTCTGCCCAGCCATTAAATTTTCTTCAGTGCGATCGCGACTCTTGGCACGCGATCACAATGCACAGAACAGCCAACCAATGCGATCGTAGACCAATACACGCGATCGCATAAAAAAACTCTCCACCCCACACACGCGCCTCAGAATCCTCTACGCGATCGCATAAACACCCACGTGATCGCACTGCGTTTCCTGATCAACCTATGTGATCGCAATCCTAACAACGCGATCGCATAGAACAAAATGTATGCCCCACTCGTTTACTCTACGCGATCGCAAACATCCTCCCGCGATCACGTAGAAGGAAACTAGAACCTCACACCAGCAAAAATCTGCCCAGTTTTCAAGCAAAGAGTTGGTCCGTTAACCACCCGAAATACACCCGAGGCCCTTGGGACCTCAACCAAACATACCAACTTAACCCATAACATCATTCAAACTTAGTCGAGCCTTCGAAACACCAAAAACAACGCAACAACACCAAAATCACATCAAATTCAAGCCTAAGAACTTTGAAACTTCCAAATTTTGCCAATTACGCCGAAACCAACCAAAACACCTCCGATTGACCTAAAATTTTACAGACATATCCAAAATGACATTACAAACCTGCTCCAACTTCCGGAATCCCATTCCGACCCCGATAGCTAATTTTCCACTGCTGACCGAAAATCGCAAAAAAACTAACTTTCGCCAATTCAAGCCTAATTCTACACCGGACATCAAAACTTTATTCCGAACACACTCCTAAGTCCCAAATCACCTAACGAACCTAGCCGAGCCATAAAATTCGTATTCTTAGGTTGTTCACCAATAAGTCAAATCTCAGTTGACTTGCTCAACTATTATGCTACTTTAAGAGACTAAATGCCTAAATTCTCACCATAACCACTCCGGACCCAAACCAACTAACCCAACACAACAAAAACAGGCTAGTAATATATAACAAATGCAGAAATAGGGGAAACGGGGTAAATCTCACAGAACGACCGGCCGGGTCGTTACAAGTCATCTCACGAGAGACACTCCGATAGATCTTCCGTGCCACATTGAAAAATTTAAACATTAGTAGTGAAAAAATAGGCAATTCCCATAATACCAGTCAAGCATATACAAGTTAAAACACAGTGCGCCTTTTGAAATGGGTACCCTTCTTAGGTGATACCTAATAGTGCTGGCATTATTCTAAACATCTGAAACTGTCTATGCTCTCTAGAACGCATGACCTCTCCTTAGCAATGGAAACGCAACCTTGTACATGCATACCTCAATCCTACACGTCGCATCGCCTCTACAGGTGTTTTTAGCAATACTTTTGGTACGGGTGATCTGCGTGACTTGTTTGAGTTAGAGGGATTTAGTTCTGATGGCTTGGTTATATAAAAACAGGTTTCAAAGAGTTCTCGATGGTGTCGACCACGGCTTGAGACATATGTCTTCTACTGGTATAAGAAGTACGTTGCGTCTTGCAATGTTTTCTCCTAGATGGGGTCAAGTGGAAAGTTTGTGGTTGATGGGTTGTCTATGGTATTTTTGATTCAGAGTTGATAATGGGGTTCTTATGTTTTCATATGATGTCATGATAGAGGCGATGCGACGTTTAGGATTGAGGTTTGCATGTACAAGGTTGTGTTTCCATTGCTAAGGAGAGGTCATGCGTTCTAGAGAGCATAGACAGTTTCAGATGTTTAGAATAATGCCAGCACTATTAGGTATCACCTAAGAAGGGTACGCATTTGAAAAGGCGCACTGTGTTTTAACTTGCAAATGCTTGATTGGTAATATGGGAATTGCCTATTTTTTCACTACTAATGTTTAATTTTTCTATGTGGAACGGAAGATCCATTGAGAACCTCATCTCGTAATGAGTAACTGATAACTCTCCCTGGCGCAACTGCTCAAACTGCCTGCGCTGCTCCTCTCTGTGGGACTGAGGAACATACTTCTCCAAAAAGATCATGGAGAACTGCTGCCAGGTGAGAGGTGCTGAACCAACCGGCCTACGCCTCTCGAATGACTCCCACCAGGTAAAGGCAACACCCGCAAACTGAAATGTAACATATGAGACCCCACTGGTCTTCAAGATATCCGCAGTACGTAGTATCCTCTGCCACCTATCTAGAAACCCCTGGGCATCCTCGCCTTCTGTACTATTGAAAGTCGGAGGCTGAAGTCTGCTGAATCTGTCCAACCTGCGTTGCTCGTCCTCAGGCATAGCAGGGACCACATAATCCTGGACCGGAAGAACTAGCTGAGCTGGGGCTGCTCCTGGTGCCTGAATACCCTGTGCAGCATGCTCAGGTGCCCGGGCAACTGGAGTCTGATTGCCTCCCCCGGCCTGAGCTGTGGTGGCAGTAGAAGACATGGCGACTGCCTGAGACAAACTGGTGCACACTGTCAATATCTGAGATAGGGTCTCCTGAAGACCCGGAATAACCATAGGCACTGCCGTTGCCTGAGCCTGTCCCACTGGAACACCATCAGCGGGAACCTGATCATGATCGATAGGGGGATCCTGTGGTACTGCCCCGGTTGCTGCGCGGGCTGGCCCCCTACCTCTACCACGGCCTTGACCGCAGCCTTGACCTCTCGCTGGTCTAGCCGATGACTGGTCACTCTGATCGGTATGGTGTGTCCTCACCATCTAGGAGAGAATGAAACAATGTAAGTTCAGATTTCATGAATAAATAGATCAGCACGAAAGTGTTCAAGAAAGATAGAAATGTTTCCTAAAAGTTCGACAACCTCTCGAAGATAAGTACATACGTCTCCGTACCAATCCGCAAGACTCTACTAAACCTGCTCATGACCGTTGAGTCCTATGTAACCTAGGCTATGATACCAAACTTTCACGACCACAAACCCTAAACCGACTGTGATGGAGCCTATCGTGGAACTAGGCTAGCCAACTACCGCATGTTCCCAATTTCTTTTAAAAATCCCGATCAAGTTTCAAGCATTTCATAAAATATACAGAGATTACTAAATAAAGTAGGCTAATTATACAGTACCACCAACCCCAAAACCCGGAGCCAACATGTCATGAGCATCTAGAGGAATAAGCCAAAATATACTATTATAATACAAAACCTCCGAATAAAAGCTAGATACAACAAGAAGGGAAAACAGAGATGCTGCGGATGCTGAACAGCTACCTCCATATCCCGCAATCCGGCTCCGCACGGTATAAATGGCTAATGCTCGATATAACACCTGAATCTGCACACAGAGGTGTAGGGAGTAATGTTAGTATGCCAACTCAGTAGTAATGAAAATAAATCAAGTCTAAGCGACAAGGAAACACATGAAATCAATGTCATCAAATCAAAATATACACAGCCTTACTTTCCAATAGTGTAAACATAGATATATGAAATCATCATGCCTTAAAAGCAACTTCAAATAAAGTCCTTTGAAAAATGCATATTCTTAACAACTTCAAACCAAAATATTTAGTATGAAAATGAAGTGAATCATATTTGGAGGCCCCTCGGGAAAAACATATTTCATAAGTTCAAAATGAAAGTAGTAAAATCATAAATAGCCCATCGGGCAAAACGTGTATCATAATCAGCCCCTCGGGCATGCCTCACAGTCACTTAACACCACACAATCACTAAGCACCTCACAGTCACTCATGCCTCCCAATCACTCGTCACTCGGCACTCGGTACGCTCACTGGGGGTGTGTACTGACTCCGGAGGGGATCCTTCAGCCCAAGCACTAATATCACTCAGCACCTCACCATCACTCAGTAGAACCACTCAAAAGGCCCCTCGGGCAAATCAATAAAACATGCTACTTGGCCCAAAACATCATTTTAAATCTCAAAGTAGTGTAAATCAGGCTGAGTTTCGAAAACAGTAAGCACAATGTGGCTGAGTGAAATCATCAACAAATAGTGAGGAAAAACAGCACAAATCCCCCAAGGGGTCTAAACTGATTGGCACGAGGCCCCAAACACGGCTTATAGCCCAAATATTTCAACAATCTTTAGAACATAATTTAGCATAAGGTTTTGAGTAAAATATGCAACTCATTAGTTGTCGCGGAGAGGACCTAGTCAATCCAAAAATCAGTACACGCCACATACTCGTTATCCGACATGTGCGCCAGTCTAAAATCAGTGAGAAATATGTAGTCCGGGGTTCCATATCCTCAGGACAAGATTTACAACCATTACTTACCTCTACCGGGCCACAACACTAGTCCATAATTTCTTGCCCCTAAAATTGACTCCCGATTACTACGAATATAGCCAAAACCAGTTTAACATCATCAATATATCAAAGGATCACAACCCAATCGAAAACTATCAAATTATACAAGAATCTCGAAATTCGGCAAAACCCTAACCTCGGGCCCACGCCTCAGAATTCGATAAAATTTTCATCATTAGAATCCTCGTCCTCCCACGATTCTATACATACCAAGAACACTAAAATCGGACCACAATTGCCCACTCAAATCCTCAAAAGAAAAATCCAATTCCCATGCACCCTTTTCCCCCAATTTTGGGTTCAACTCCAGAAATTTATGGTTTAATTACTTAGAAAACGACATATAAACGAGTTATGAAGTTAAGACCTTACCTCCAAGTGTTTTCCTTCAATTTCCTCTCCAAACCCTCTCAAAAGTTCTCCCAACTCGCTCAACAACGGTTGAAAATGGACTATTCTCGCACAAATGGCCTTCTAAAACATTCTGCCCAGCCATTAAATTTCCTTCAGTGCGATCGTGATTCTGGGAACGCGATCGCGATGCACATACCAGCCAACCAATGCGATCGCAGACCAATATATGCGATCGCGTATAACAACTGTCCACCCTACACACGCGCCTCAGAATCCTCTACGCGATCGCATAAACACCCACGCGATCGCACTGCCTTTCTTGACCAACCTATGTGATCTCAATCCTAATCACGCAATCGCATAGAACAAAATGCCTGCCCCACTCTTTTACTCTACGCGATCGCAAACATACTCCCGCGATCGCGTAGAAGGAAACCAGAACCTCACACCAGCAACAATCTGCCCAGTTTTCAAGCCAAGAGTTGGTCCGTTAACTACTCGAAACACACTCGAGGCCCTCGGGACCTCAACCAAACATACCAACATAAGCCATGACATCATTAAAACTTATTCGAGCCTTTGAAACACCAAAAACAACCTAACAACACCAAAATCACATCAAATTCAAGCCTATGAACTTTGAAACTTCCAAATTTCGCCAATTACTCCGAAACCAACCAAAACACCTCCGATTGACCTGAAATTTTGCAGACATATCCAAAATGACATTACAAACCTGCTCCAACTTCCGGAATCCCATTCTGACCCGATAGCCTATTTTCCACTACCGACCGAAAATCGTCTAAAAACTAACTTTCGTCAATTCAAGCCTAATTCTACACCAGACATCAAAACTTCATTCCGAACACACTCCTAAGTCCCAAATCACCTAACGAAGCTATCCGAGCCATAAAATCCTCATTCTGAGGTCGTTCACCAGTAAGTCAAATCTCAGTTAACTTTCTCAACTATTAGGCTACTTTAAGAGACTAAATGCCTAAATTCTCACCTTAACCACTCCAGACCCAAACCAACTGACCCAACACAACAAAAACATGCTAGAAATATATAACAAATGGGGGAAACGTGGTAAGTCTCACGGAACAACCGGCCGGGTCGTTACAAGTCATCTCACGAGAGACACTCCGATGGATTTTCCGTGCCACATAGAAAAAATTAAACATTAGTAGTGACAAAACAGGCAATTCTCATAATACCAGTCAAGCATATGCAAGTTAAAACACAATGCGCCTTTTGAAATGCGTACCCTTCTTAGGTGATACCTAATAGTGCTGGCATTATTCTAAACATATGAAACTGTCTATGCTCTCTAGAACGCATGACCTCTCCTTAGCAATGGAAACACAACCTTGTACATGCAAACCTCAATCCTACACGTCGCATTGCCTCTATCATGACATCATATGAAAACATATGAACCCCATTATCAACTCTGAATCACAAATACCATTGACAACCCATCAACCACCAACTTTCCACTTGACCCCATCCAAGAGAAAACATTGCAACACGCAACGTACTCCTTATACCAGTAGAAGACATATGTCTCAAGCCGTGGTCGACACCATCGAGAACTCTTTGAAACCTGTTTGCATATAACCAAGCCATCAGAACTTAATGCCTCTAATTCAAACAAGTCATGCAGATCACCCGTCCCAAAAGTATTGCCAAAAACACATGTAGAGGCTCACCACACAAAGGAACCATTCACTTCCATTACCATGCTGATCCAAACCACTATCAAGCTGAGTTATTTCTTCGAGTTCCTCCCGAATTGCCTTCAAATTAACACTTCTCCTTTCCAGTACACTATGATCCTTAACCCAAAGCTCAATCTAGGAGATCCTAGCATGAAACCACTTCGTCCTAAGGCTCATAAGCCACTGTATCCCCTCTTAAACACCCAATAGTACCGCAACTGAAATGTCCATGCTGAAGAGACCTTATGTGAGTTTGAAGCTATTTTTGTAACCTCTATGATACTGATATGTAGAATTAATACTAATAAGGAAATATCGCAAGTCTCGAGACCATGAAATGCATATCTCAGATCTTATCCATATACAAATAAGGGGAACCCTCAAATACCACATATGAATCTTGAACTAGTTGGAACCTTCTCGAGAGTTATCCACTTGGATCTAATCTCCAATGCACTACCAATACGGGTCGAGCGACTTGTGATCAATTATCACACAAGCACCTATAGAAGTAACCCCATATTTAAGCAACCCCGTGAATCCTTTCTCCTTGGACATCACATCCACAACAAATATCAATCCTGAATCCTCCCCAGATTACCATTTTCCCATAAAGTATAGCAGATCATGCATCCACCAATTTCTTTGCTCGAGTCATCCTCGAAATCAACCTCTTCAAGTCACAGCTGATCAAGAAGTATGCCTTACTCCAAAACTAATATACCATATGATTACGCAATCTGATCGTCGATAGAAGCCTCCTCCACTTGGCTCGAGGCCATAGAAGATAACATTCGATAACCCACAATAACCTTACTCTATAACTTCCATGATCTGACACTGTAATTCAACTAAATCCTTCATAAGCTCATGTAGAACCAGTTATAAAATACCTCAAATCTTCTTCCAAGCGAATACTCACCCTTATAAAAGTCGTCCGAACTTCCTCAAGCAATCCAAACTCATAGTGTAGCACATATATCCCATCATATAGAAAGTAAAATCTTCACCGAAGCGTCATAAGGATCACACAACCTCATAACATCTCGTAGTAGATAACCCACATGCTTAGCCTCAATCTGGCATCTCTCTATGCCCTATCATGGTCACCACCACTATACAATCGCTAAATCCTCCCGAGTCTAAACTCGTCAACAAGACATAAGAATATAATTTATTCAACAAATGTACAACTGAAAGATCCCTCAACACAACTGAAGCTCGAGACTATACAACACATCAAGACAGAAATTGAGTAACCATGGTCCTTTACACCCCAAGAAAATTCTTCTCTACACATCCAAATCATCCAAGCAAAGTCCTCAATCACATAATACTCATCATATAGCTATCTCGCAACTCACCAAGATATCAATCCCGCTCCTAAGGACACTACCAGATAAATAAGCCCAAATTCACATACTCACACAACTACAACTACCGAGCCGAAACTACGGTCTATACCTAGCGTCAAGTCCTCCAGATTGGCCTACCTTCACAACTCTGAAAACATATCTCGTACCTCGTCCATCACGTCACAAGCCATCGGTTCACAGCTAATACAAAGTGCTTAACTTCACATATCAGTGAATGGAAAGAAATCAAAGATATAGGCTTCAAGCTAAATCAATGTCGCACAATACAAAAGAAAGAAGGTAAAGTTTGCTAGATGCTCTGTAGCCTCCTGAAGATAAGTATGG
This sequence comes from Nicotiana paniculata, assembly GCA_005239505.1. Lineage (NCBI taxonomy): Eukaryota > Viridiplantae > Streptophyta > Magnoliopsida > Solanales > Solanaceae > Nicotiana > Nicotiana paniculata. Next base: position 97,429 of record ML319109.1, read on the forward strand.
ATGTCATTGTACCGATCCTCAAGACACAACTAGAAACTTGCTCATGACTCGTAGAATCTATGAACCTAGATCTATAATACCAACTTGTCACGACCCAAAATTCACCTAGTTATGATGGCACCTAACCCAACCTGCTAGGTAAGCCAAACAACATTCAACACAACTCAAATTAAGATCATAAATAATCCATAAATAAAATAGTTGAGTTTCCGTACAATAACCCAAGGATTGGTAGTACAAGTCATTGTACACTAAAATTTAGATTTACAAATCTAGTATGAAAATAAATACAACATCTGTAGGAATATACATCAACAGAGTACGAATCCAAAACTACCCAGGACAAGTGGTAGCTATATCCAGAAAATAGGTACATCTTCCGTCATCCACAACAACTCAGCTCCAAGATCTACACGCAAGGTGTAGAAGTATAGTATGATTATGACCAACCACATGTACTCAACAAGTATCATAACTCTAACCATAATAGTGGCAAGAATTATTAATGATACTCGTTAATAACCTCTTCAATTTCTGAATTTCACAAGTACATAACAATGGTGCCATCTAATCATATAAAAAAGATAAGACAACATTAGAGCACAAAGAGATAATATGTTAGGTCATGAATCAATTAACAGTCCAACATATAGAGACGATATGTGTCCATATCATTAAATCATGAAACTTGCATATAGAGAAGATATGCGTGAATTACCTGATAATCCTTCACCAGTTTCATATAAAGAATATATGCATGAAACATTAATGAGTCCTTCAACAATTTCATATAAAGAAGATATGAATGATTAAACAAGTCAAGTCATACGGATTCACATATAGAGAAGATATGTACCGTGTCTCATCTCATAAAGTAAGGTAGCATATAGGGAAGATATTCCTAAACACATGTATACACTATGGAACTAGCAAATAGAGAATAGATGCATCAAAATCATGTATATATACAAGGAAATTGCAAGTAGAGAAGATATTCAATAACCAAATCAAATAGTTTCCAGTTTTCTTACCGCGTGTGCACCATCAAGAGAGAAAAATGAGAGGGTGACCCAAGGGGGATGGATCCTTATCCAAATGTTTCACAGACAATTCACGTGACATATATACAACCGCAAAAAAATCACGTACTGGATTACACGTACATGAACAATGGATATCAATTACATACTCATGGACTGATATATGTGACATGCTAAGGTGTAGGCATATGCGCAGTGTACAACCATTGTTCAAATCAGGTGATTATGCCACAAGAATAGCGATTTAATATGTTCAAACAGGAGATCAACCATAAATAATATCTAACATGTTTCAATTAGTTCACAAAGGGTGTACAACATAAGAAACACGATTACATGAAGCTCACCAATCAATTCAAGGCATATTATAGCCTAATCACTACCCCGAGCATGGATAATTCCCCGGTGTACGCGCATGGGCTCAATCCCCTCACATGTGCGCCACCCATAGCGCGTAGACAAAACTAATATCTCAGGTAATTAGTGCCTCCATCAAGTTTAGGTAAGATACTTACCTCAAACAAGCCAAATCGATACTCTAGAAATGCCATCCCGCACGAATCGACCCCCGAACGGCTCTAATCTAGCCAAAAGCAACTCAAGAACATTAAATAATTCCATAGGAATCCAACCCAAATGATAAAGGATGAATCTTTGATAAATACCCAACATCAACTTGAGTCAGATCCTGGAATCCGACAAACCTTGCAAATTCTGACAACCAATTCGATTACGAGTCCCATCATAAAATATTCATCCAAATACGACTTTAAATCTATGTTCAAAACCCAATTATTCACTTTAGAAAAGTTTTGCCAAAAATTCCATATTTCTCTTTTAGATTCATCAATTCAAATGTCAAAATCAAAGAGAGAGAATCATGTATAATAATCAAATTCGAGTAAAAAATACTTGCTCCAATCCAAGTGGTGAAAATTCCTTCCAAAATTCCCCAAATCTGAACTCCCAATCTCAAAATATGATCAAATGAGCCAACGCTCAAAATATAATAGGCTTCTAGAGAGTACGCATTTATAGACAAACTGTCCCATGTGCAAGTGCGGTACAACCTCACACTATGAGTATCCCTCAACAGACTACTCATCGCATCTGCGACAAACCAGCCGCATATGCAGCTCCACATGTGCGGCTCCTCAAGCGTAGAAGCACAAATCCTTAGTCCAGCCAAGTCTCGCAGGTACTCCAACCACAGATGAGACTTTGCATCAGCAACCAATCCTCTGCAGATGCAGCACACTAGAACCAGCAACCTATGCAAACTCCTGAATGATCCGAAATCAATGTGACACACACCCGAGCCATTGGGGATTCTGTCTGAACATACCAAAAAGTCCCAAAACATAACACGAACTTCTCGAGGACTTAAATCACAGAAAATAACATCATAACCAGGAATCACATCTCAATTCGAGCTTAATAAACTATTTCAAATTTCTAATTTCCAAACTTACGCCGAACACGTCTAAACAATTCAAATCACCTCAAATTTTTCATACAAGTTCCAAATGAAATAAATAACCTATTCCAACTCCCATAAAAACCATCTGAACCCGATAACATTGAAGACAACTCTCGGCCAAACCCATGAGTTTTCCCAACCTTCAAATTGCCAAGCTTTGACACATAGAGCCAAAACATTCTAGAATAATCCAAATATGAATCCAAGCGTATGCTTGAGTCTAACATATCCATATCATCCTATTGGAACCATCATAACTCTGATCCAGGTCAAATGTAAAAAATTCAAAGTTGGTCAACTCTTCTAACTTAAAGCTTCCAAATTCAGAATCGTTCTTTCAAATCAACCATGAACCACTCGAATACCATAACTAACCATACACGCAAGTCATAATAAATCATATGAAGCTACTCTAGATCTCAAACCATCAAACTGAAAAATTCTCAAAATGATTGGTCGGTCATTACAAAGGCATAAGCTGGCATTGGATCTATGTCAATAGCCATTGAATGGGAGGATGGACCAGCTAAGGGGGAAGGAATATCAGAGGTACCAACAACTGCTACTAATGGCTCATCAAACTGGCTAGTAGTAGTGGGAGGCTAAATACTTTTCTTGACCTTGGGGTTTCTGGGGTCTAGCAACTTGTACAAGTAAAATGGCCCTGTTGACTTGTTTTTGGCGTCAGATGACCTTGTTTCTACCTTAGCATCCACCAGAAATTCTATGATAGTGCTCGGATACGGGTAGGAAGTGTTCTCTTGTTGTGCCACCAGTAAAATGTTAGTAGACATCATGTCACCCATATGAATTGGGTACCTAGACATGATGGAAGCCACTAGATTTTCCCTCTCTAAAGGCAAATGGTTCTCATTAAAACACAGATCATGTTTGGTACACATAAATATTTTCCATCCCTTTGCCTCGAAGCTCCAAGTGTTTCGATAAATCTGTGATCCCACAACCACCAAAGGGGGAGAAGTACCTGGTGCGAGGATATTTTCAAGCCATGGTCGAATTGCCTCCTTCTCAACAAGTTTAGTTAAGTACTTTGTTGGCACCAAATTATCAAGCCCCAAGTAGTCTTTCAAACACTATTGATCAAACTTTACCCTGAGATTGCGCTATTTGGTGAACTTGGTCCCTTTTACTCTATGTGTTGTGTTGACATAAAACTCATGATCAATGTGCTATTTCACATCAAGTAAGGGTTTTGTGATCTACATCCAACCTTCCCTTTTGGTGAATTGTTCTAGGTGTTTTACCCTATTTTCCACAGGTCAAACCAAGATTCAACTAGTGGTTCTTTTGATGTTGAAAAAAGAGAATCGCCACCTAATATTTGAGCTATATTATTGTCACGACCCAAAACTAAACCCTGTCGTGATGGCTCCTATCGTGGTACTAGGCAAGCCGATACTTCCAAAACACTTCGATATTTCATTTAAAAGATAATTCAAAGCTTTTCATTCTAGAATCTTCATAAAAGAGTTCAAATCAAAAGAAAATGCAGAAAAGATAGCCCGATATCGGGGTGTCACTACATGAGCAACCACTACAAACTATCTGGTAACAACAAGACTAACATAGTCTGGAGAAAAACCAAAATACAACTAAGGGGAAGATAATGAAGAAGAAAATCAGGGTTGCGATCGCCAGGAAGGTACCTTGCTATCTCCGATGATCCTCTACTGAATATATCAACAAGCGCTACCGTGGTAAAAAATGCCTGAATCTGCACACAAGGTGCATGGAGTAACGAAAGTACACCAACTGAGTAAGTAACAACAGTAAATAAAGGCTGAGAAGTAGTGACGAGCTAGATTCTAGTACAGTTCATATCACAAAATTCAGTAAAGTACGACATGCTTTGAAACCAGAGTTTAAGTCAGATCAGCTTGTTCAATTCCAGTTCAAGTAAAAATCAATAAAAAAATATCTTTCAACAGTTCTCAAACAAGGAATCAAAGCAGCTATGAGCACAAAGGATGAAATCATATACCGCCCCTCGGGCAAAATATCACTTAGTCCTCCCAATCACTCCAGCCTCACAATCACTCGTGCCTCCCAATCACTCATGCCTCCCAATCACTCAGCACTCGGTACTCGCACTCAGTAGGGACCTGCGCTCACTGGGGGTGTGTACACACTCTGGAGGGGCTCCTTCAACCCAAGCGCGTTATCAATGCCCATCATGGCAGAATCAATGAAACATGCTACGACGTGTAGCCCGATCCCATAAATGTCCTCACAATCAGGCCCTCGGCCTTACTCAGTCATAAATCTCTCCAGTTTCTCAGGCTCTCAGAAATCAAAGTAATCACCCAAAACAACATTGACATGATGCATCAAATGGAATAATAGAGACTGAGACATGATGTAAAAATGCATGAACATGACTGAGTACAGGTTATCAACCAAAAGCAATGAGAGGACAGCAAAAAAAGACCTCTAAGGGTCCAACAATACCGGCATAAAGCCTAGACATGGTATCTAGAATGATTTATAGTAAATCTTTCAAAACACATAAGGAGCATATAGCTACAACAAGATATGCAACTTTACCATTGCTACGGGACGGACCAAGTCACAATCCCCAATGGTGCACGCCCACACGCCCGTCACCTAGCATGTGTGTTACCTCCAAATAGTCATATGACACGAAATTCGGGGTTTCATACCCTCAGGACTAGATTTACAACCGTTACTTACCTCAAACCGAACAAATCACTATTCTACGATGCTCTTGCCTCTCGATTCGGTCTCCAAATGCTCCGAATCTAGTCACAACCAGTACAATACCATTAATATATGATAAAGGAATCAATTCCATAAGAAAAACTACAAAATTAGACTCAAAACACAAAATTAGTTCAAACCCGGCCCCCGGGCCCACGTCTCAAAATTTGATAAAAGTTACAAAACTTGAAAGCCCATTCACTCACGAGTCTACCCATATAAAATTTATCAAAATCCGACATCATTTGGTCCCTCAAATCCTCAAATTATAGTCTCAAAAAATCCAATCTCTAACCCTTATTTTACACTCCTAAATCCCACTAATTAGATGGGAAAACAACGGGAAAACACCATAGCTAGGGGTAATAGAGCTCAAGTAACTTACCTCAATGAATACCCTTGAACCCCATTCAAAAATCACCCCAAAAGCTCCAAGTTCCGACTTGAAAATTGTGGGAATGAGCTAAAATCACAAAGTCCCCTTTTTATACCTTCTACTCAGTGAATCTGCACATGTGATCCACTTACACGCTTCTGCGACACCGCACCTGCGGAAATTCCATCGTAGGTGCGGAACTCACTTAGAATCCTAGGTTCCGCATCTGCGGCCAAACCTCGGACATGCGCATCTCCCTCCGCTTCTTCAGAACTGACCAAACTCCTCATTTCAGCATCTGCGCCCCAGGTCTCGCACCTGCGGGCTCGCAGATGCGACCCCCTTCTCACACCTGGGATCCAACCCAACTCAACACTGTCCACATCTACGAACTTCCATGCGCTTCTGCGGTCTCGCACCTGCGGCTCCTCATCCGCAGGTGCGGAAAACACCAGCAGCCACAGAAAACCAGTAGAATCAGCTATCTCCCAAAACCCATAATTGATCCGTTAACCACTCGAAACCCACCCGAGGCTGTCGGGACCTCAACCAACCATACCAACAAGTCATATAACCATATACGAACTTAGTCGAACCTTCAAATCACTCAAAACAACATCAAAACACCAAATTACCCTCAGATTCAAGCCTAAGAACTTCTAAACTTCCAAATTCTTCAAACAATGCCGAAACATACCAAACCACGTCTGAATGACCTCAAATCTTACACACACGTCACAAATGACACCATGAACCTACTCCAACTTCCAGAAATCCATTCCGACTATGATATCAAATTTTCCACTGTCGACCAAAATCGCCAAATTTCCAACTTCCGCCAATTCAAGCCTAATTCCACTACGGATGTCACGACCCAAATTCCCAACCCTCAGGATCATGATGGCACCTAACACCAACTTTCTAGGCAATCCAATGTTAGAACTTAATTGACCATTTTCTCTTAAAATTTACATATACATAACAGAACAATTTAAAGATAAACTGAATCTAATATTTCCCAATAAGTAACTTCATGAATAATAATAATAACCGAACAAATAAGCCGAACCATGAACTAAATAAATAACTATGAGACTACCCTAGGGTCTAGTGTCACAATTCACGAACCATTAAGAATACTACAAATAATGGGCTGAAAGAATTATGTATCTGTTTTGAATGTAATAAAATAGTGTCTAAGACTCCAGGAATCTGCAGACGCCAGCAGATCTACCTCGTGTCTCCGAGTATATGATGACAACCACTAAAATCTCCTAACTCTGACCGGTACCTGGATCTGCACAAAAGAGTGCAGAGTGTAGTATTAGTACAACCGACCCCATGTACTGAGTAAGTGCCGAGTTTAACCTCGACAAAGTAGTAACGAGGCTACGGCGGGGCATTAACAATATAACCTGTAAACAATATATAATAAAACAAGAAGGAGAAATTCTAAAATAAACAAAACAATAACTATATCAGCAATTAGAATAACTCAGCCACCTTTTCCAGGTCTCAACTATAACCAAATCTCACATAAGTTTCCAAATTTCAAAAGTTTGACTTTAAAAATAAAAGTAAGTGAAAAATATGAATAGTAGTAAAATAAAACAGTAAGTTTTCAAATCTTTGATTTTGAAAATCAATAAAATATAAATGTCCTCCCTTATCGCTCCTTGTTGCAGCGTGCAACCCGCTCCCACCTGTCCACCCTTATTGCTCCTCCCTATATATCTCACCCTTATTGCTCCTGTTTCCGCATGCAACCAGATGCCACCTGTCCACCCTTATCACTCCTTGTTGCAGCGTGAAACCCGCTCCCACTAGACATACCATATCACTTTATTTATGAAAATTTTCACAATTCAGGCCCAAGCCCTTCACAATATTTTTATATCAACAATTGTAAACATAATTATGTAAAACTCATAAACTTCATCAATTATCATTTCACAATGATACCAACCAGAATATATATAATCAAACACTATCAACCAGCTCATCTATACTTTAAACAATATCTAACAACAAGTTAACGAAACCAAGTAATAATGGAGACATCGATGAGCATAAAATAATTAACCCATGAATCACATAAATTGGAAACGGGAAAATGGATCATGTTTAACAACCAAATTGGTGGTGTATAGATACTCATCACCTCACCTATACACCACACACATGCAAATTCACATAGAAATTAAGTGGGGATTTCTATTCCCTCAAGTCAAGGTTAAACCAAGCACTTACCTCAATCTCACAAGCAATCACTGCTCTAGCACGAACTTTCCTTTAGAATTTGCCTCTAGCCCGTTCGAATCTAATCACAATTGGTTCAATATCATCAATTATCGCTTAAAGGAATCAACTTTAATGAAACTCTATGGTTTTCCTATGTTTTCTTATCAAAATACAAAAACCGACCCCAACCCACTTTGTCTAAACTCGAGGTTCGAACCAAAACTCATTTACCCAATCGCTCCCGAGCTTGGATATACAGTTGGTTTTGGAATCCGACCTCTATTCGAGGTCTAAATCCCCAACTTTTGGAATTCCTAAGTTATACCCAAAACCCCCAATTTTTACCATGAAAACTCTAGATTTTTTTGTTGAAATCTTGTTAAAAGTTGTTAAGGAATGAAAGGAATTAGTTAGAGATCACTTACCAATGTGTGGAGAAGTTTGGGTGTTTGGAAAATTGGCTATGGCGGTCTAGGGTTTTAGAGAATTGAAAAAGAAGTGAAAAACTCGTCAAAAATTTGATATAACACGTTGCTGGTCTTGCATTTGCGAACCTTGGGATTTCTAGTGTTTTTCGCAAATGCGATAATAAATGTCGCATTTGCGACAAGGTGGCATTTCGCAATTGCGACCCTAAATCTCGCATTTACGAGACCTGGGGCTGGCCCAGGACTTCGCAAATGCGAAGCCTGATCTCGCAAATGCGAGATCAGAGGCCTGCAACACCAGATTTCAGTTGTTGGGTATTTTTCTAAGTTTAGACACTCCATAGCCTACCCGAAACTCACCCGAGCCCTTGGGGATCCAAACCAAACATGCACGCAAGTCTAAAAATATCATACGCACTTGATCGAGCGATCAAATTATCAAAATAACATCAAAAACCACAAATTTAGCCTCAAAACTCAAGATTTCCTCAAGAACACTAAAATTCCCAACTTTTCAACCGGACGTCCGAATCATGTCAAATCAACTCCAATTTTTTCCGGGCTCCGAAATAAAAATACCGGCCTGATACCAACAATTTCACATATTATTTCATTTCTTTATTTCTTGTAATAACCAGCTGAACAATTTTCTACAAAAATTGTTTTCTAAGGCTAGGGACCTCGGAATTCAATTCCGGGCATACCCCCAAGTCCCATATTTTACCGCAGACCTCCCGGGATCGTCGGAACACACATTAGGGTCCGTTTACTCAAAATGTTGACCAAAGTCAACTAAAACCAAAATTTAACTCTAGAAATTACTATTTCACATATTTTCACATAAAAGCTTTCCAGTTTCACGCCCGGAATGTGCATGCAAATCGAGGTAAATAAAATTAATCTTTTTAAGGCTAATGAGCCTGGAATGGAGTCTTAATTTATAACATGACCCTTTGGGTCATCACAATCTCCACCTCTAAAACAAATGTTCGTCCTCGAACGGACATAGAAAATTACCTGAACTGGCAAACAAGTGGGGATATCTACTCTGCATGTCCGACTCAGAATCCCAAGTAGCTGCCTCAACTGGCTGACCCCTCCACTGCACTCGAACTGAAGGGAAACTCTTTGATCTCAACTGATGAACCTGCCGGTCTAGAATAGCTATTGGTTCCTCCTCAAAAGTCAAATCTTTGTCCAATTGGACAAAGTTGAAGTCTGAAACGTGGGACGGGTCACCATAATATTTCCGGAGCATAGATACATGAAATACCGGATGAACTGAGGATAACCCTGGAGGCAACATAAGTCTATAAGCTACCTCCCCCACTCTATCAAGAATCTCAAATGGCCCGATATACCTAGGGCTCAACTTACCATTCTTCCCAAATCTCATAACACCCTTCATGGGTGATACCCGAAGTAATACTTTCTCTCTCCAACCATGAATGCCACATCCTGAACCTTACGATCGGCGCAACTCTTTTGCCTAGACTGAGCTGCACGAAGTCGATCTTGTATAATCTTGGCCTTATCTAAGGCCTCTGGAACTAAGTCTGTACCCAATAACCAAGCCTCTCCAGGCTCAAACCATCCAACTGGCGATCTACACCGCCTACCATATAATGCCTCATAGGGAACCCTCTGAATGCTCGACTGATAACTATTATTTTAGGCAAACTCCGCTAACGGAAATAACTGATCCCAAGAACCTCCAAAAACAATAACACAAGCGCGGAGCATATCCTCTAAAATCTGAATAGTACGCTCGGACTGCCCGTCTGTCTGAGGATGAAATGCGGTGCTCAACTCAACTTGGGTACCCAACTCTCGCTGAACTGCCCTCAAAAAGTGCAAGGTAAATTACGTACCTCGATAAAAAATGATAGACACGGGCACACCGTAAAGGAGAACAATCTCCCGAATATATATCTCTGCCAACCGCTCCGTAGTGTAAGTACTTGCCACTGGAATGAAATGTGCTGATTAGTCAACCTATCCACAATAACCCGAACAACGTCGAACTTCCTCTGGGTTCGTGGGAGTCCAACAACGAAGTCTATAGTGATACGCTCCTACTTCTACTTAGGAATCTCTATCTGCTGAAGTAAACCACCGGGTCTCTGATTGTCACGACCCAACCTATGGGCCGCGACGGGCAACTGGTACCTTACTCAACTGAGTACCAACATAACATATCTATATATCATACTATCACGGGTAAATGTGCCAAAATGGTCATCATGACATAATCGAAATAAAACATAAGGGAATGCTGTACATAGGATGACCTAACATGATATAGAAACATAAACATGTGACATACGCGCCTATAAGGCTGACATGACCATTTGTAAACTCAAAACATAGGCCGACAAGGCCATACAAGTATCCATATACTTGACATTTGTCTACAAGAATCTAAGAGTACATAAACATCGAAAAGTTTGGGACAGGGCCCCGCCATACCAATCAATGCATGTCCCAATTATACTGACCAAATAGGAAACTCCGGAGCAAGTGGAGTGCAGAAATACCTTCCGTTGAGCCGATAGCCTACTAGGAGGACTGTCAACCTGTCTATCGGGACCTGCGGGCAAGAAACGAAGCGTCCCCAAGCAAAAGGGACGTCAGTACGAATAAAGTACTGAGTATGTAAGGCAGAATAGCATAACTAAGAATAGTAATGTAAAGAGATGTAGGAGATACAACCTGTAGCATCTGAGTGCCTCTGAGAGATAGTGACATGAAATGTGTGATACATATATATACATAATCTTTTAAAATCATCTGCCTCTATGGGCATCATCATCATCATATAATACTCGGACTTGAAGAGGACTCGGTAAAAACATACTCGGCCATCATAAGGCTCGGTAGAATCGTACTCGGCCACGTGGAGCTCGGTAAACCCAACTGATCTGTGGTTGCACAATAGGTACCGTACCCGACCGACTATAGCGCGGCTCGGTAGAGTAAAATAGATACTACATATAATGCATGATGGACTCATGGAATCACGCTCTAAATCTTTCGGAGTGACGTAAGGTAGTTGCACCTTCGATTAACATTATGGACATCATACCATCAATATGAACTTCACTAGGACTCAAGGATCATACATACTTTCTTAGAATAACTTTGTAAGAAAAGAACAACATTGACCACCTTAGTTTCTAGGAGTAGATTCATTATGAAATAGCATATCATTTATGTTTGTTTCACTTTAGTTCATGCCAAACGAATGAAGGAAGAGCCTTAACATACCTTATCACAATCTTTCCACTCACCAAGTTGAACTCTCTGATTTGCACCTTAATATACAACAACTATAATAATACTATCATTAAGTTACGAGAGGTACAACTATCGCACACTAACGACAAGCTTATTTCGTATAAAAACGGGCAGCATCTCCCCTATTATCCTTACTTCCTCCAAATTCAAGATAACACCAAAAACACAAGAACACAAGAAAAAAAACATATATACATTATTTTCCAGCCTTATATACGCCACAAAATACTACAAAACAATCCAACACACCGCAATCTCTTCATACACAAAACCACCACCGTAGTATTGTCAAACGACCCGGAAATGTTACGACGAACGACCAGCCCACCACCCTAAGTATACATGGTATTTTTCCACACCCTTCATCCTCCAAAACTCCACAAAACAGTAGTGAAATACTTAGCCCAACAGTAACACAAAAGATTCCACAAAAAAGTCCGCTACAAGTCAAATAAATCGAACTCACAGCTTCCGATCACCGTCCCGTGAGTTCTAACTATTAGGAAACACATTTATGAACCTTCCTTGAAATTTAAACACTGAAATACAGATGTTACACATTTCTTAACTATGAAGTACCTTCCAAAACTCTAACTACCAAGAAAAAAGAGAGGTGGTATAATGACACTTACGTCGTAGGGATCGTTTTGATGTTATCGCTTCTCGATTTCATGCCCGGCATGATAATCTTCTTTGAAACCCTAGAAGAGAGCTTAAGGAAATGTTTATGGGTGTTCTCTGGTCGTGGTATGCTGAAAAATGAAGAGAAAGCCGACCTAAGACTTATATATATCAACTTTGGAAAAGTCAAAGAGGTGCTAGCTTGGCACCCTAGCATTGGCCCATCTTCCGACGCTTATATCTTTCTATGCGGATGTTGTATGAATGAAAGGTTAAGAGAATTGGAAACTACATTCCAAGACCTTAAATTTGGTATATAATATGTCCCAATAAAATCTTATATAACACACGAAATGTATTGCTCAAAAAGCTTTAGTAAACCACCTACTTGTCACTTATGATGTCTGCGCAGTCTCGCAAAACTGCAAATATCTCTCTACTCCTATGTCGTATCGATGAACGGTTTGACGCATTTGAAACTAGACTCATATATATTAAATTTGTTTGGTAGATCATCCAATAATTCCAAGAATATTAGGATAAAATCTCAGTTATATTTGACCTAATTTTCAGCACATAATGAATGTAATTTGTGATGACCTTTGCCAACTTTTGTTCCACAACTTGCTTGACTTCAAAACGTAGAACACGATCATCATACGACAAACATAAATCATAGTATAACCTCCTTATCATGTAATGAACCATAGTCTCACCCTAAAGTACATGTTATTACATTCCAAGCTCGTCTACTTTCGACGAAACTTATTTTCTTCTAAGCTTTCCAACCCTCTCGGTACTCGTTATTCATGATCTTATATATTTGTAACCTCCAAGGTAAAATGATTGAATTACTTTATATGATTCCAAATATAATCTTATTTCTGAACTTACATCAATTGAGTTACGATGTACTCTCACGTATGAGAACATGGGGTGTAATATCATTCCCCCTTTGGAACATTCGTCCTCGAATATTGACTAATGCACTTGCCCATCTCTTAAGAAATGACTCTTACGAATAATTTAATATTTTCTTTTCCATCCAGAGAGTTGTTCGGTGAATAAATCCAAAGTCTAGGGGATTCACCCCTTTAGGCCTCTTTCTCACTCCACGACTTGTGGTCGAAATTCTTCCAATCTCGTAACTGTTTTTACCTTCTTTCATGTAACATGTACGATTCTAACCTTGAATGTGTGCCAATGCTACTCTTATCTCCTTTATTTTTTGCTAGCTTTTAACCAATCTCTATGCTTCACTTTGTGAACATATATAGTACTATGACAAGCTGTCCCTCTAGTCATCTATAGTTGTACTAAAGTTATTTGCTTGGTACTTTATTAAACTTACGACTATTGCTATATCTTGTTTCATAGCCTCAGTTATCTATGCTTATGGATTTACCACGACTAGGTTGGTCATACTGTACCATAACTCTTACTTCGATTTATTATTATCGAGGTTTAGCACCCAACTCAAGGTTACTCTCTCACCGCTTATCATATATGTATAAATTTAAGCCATTTAGTGCTTCCTTATTACTGTTCATCTTAATAATGACAGCCTAATCTCATCTCATATTTGTAACTTTCATCCATCTATTATTGATTCACCCTAATGTTGATCTATAATCTACCACTGATAACTTGAAACCTCCTATGTAATATATCGTCACTAGGGCTCACGTCTCATCGGGGAACATCTGAAGTGATTTTCCTGAACCACTTAGGGATGATACTATACTCCAATAGCTGTATTTCATAGCATCCCAATGTGATTCATTCTATGAGGGTATTCTAATCCTGTGCAGTTCATGAAATACTTGTTCTAAAAAAGCATTACTTAATCAAAGGCCTAAACGTCATCCTCTTATCATTTATCATAGTTACACCCTTACTTTACTACCAGGGTAGCATTCTATCTCTTCTAAATTCTCCTAGTTTTAAGCTCCTTTGAGTTCACTCATGCTATACTGAGCTTTTTATAACTTTATGAAAACAAACAGCTCTCTTGTTGTGATGGGTTTAATCCCGAGGACTTACCTATTCTCGTTGCCTTCTCATTCCCCTTTTCTTATCCTTACTCCTGTCTAGCTAAAATTGTGTTGCTCTACCATAATTTAGCTTGTGACCTACACATATCTATTTATACTACTCGCAACCTTCCGTTTAACATGCTAGAACTATAGATTTCCTTTCATGCCTTCCCAGTCGCCTTTAAATGTAAGAAATTACTTTTCCTGGCCGTTCTGCCAGTTGATGTATGGATACTTGGCATATCTTAATGCCCACGAATACTGGAGTTCCCTGTACCTCATATGATCTCAATTATCAACTCTTCATTTTTTTTCTTCTTCCCGTTCATTATCCACGATAGGTGCCACTTACTTATAGAGTGCATACAATATTATAGTGAGACTGATGTTAGAAGACCATTTATTCCTTAGGTCAGTATTCTTATGTTGAAGCCTTCTTCCTTATTAACTCATCTAGTCTTTCGTTGTATTACATAGTGGATACCTTCCGACTCTTGTAAAGCTGTGAACTTATTACATCATATACCCAAAGGAGTTTTTGATGTTCTTACTCACCTATTATTATCTTTAGCTACTTACATCCACGCTCTTGTGCTCGTAAGGTTACTTCTGAAGTGAAATTTGACTATCTCCCTAGTGGCACTTTCTTTTATTTCCGCAACACTTATACGGTACCTTTAACTACCCAATCTCCTATCTTAATATCACTCAAGTATCACGATGGCATCATATCTGTGAGACTGAATTCCATATGTTGGGTTTCACTACGTCTATCTTGCACTATCTGTTGATTTATCTATGACCTCTTGTTTAGCTATAACTAGGCTCTTCCTGAATCAAATACAGACTACTCGTTGGTCCATTCTCATATTTATAGTATGCGTAACCTCTTTTGGGTTACGTCCTTCGTGTTAACTTACCTCTTGTACGGGATCCTTATGTATCAAATGTTCATTTCCACTTATTTATCAATATCATCAAGTGCAAAACCCATATTGATTCTCTCCGGCGTCATGCTTGCATAATGTTCTGGAGTTATATTATATCTGTAGGATCTGAACAATGCAATCTCATTCCTTTCGCCTTTTTACTGCATTCCTCCTTTTAATCCATAGTTACCACATCATCTTTGGCATATTTTCACATCTTCACTGACATCACTCGCCTTGCAGTAACCCTTTTGTACCAAGAAAATAAAATTCCTTACATGAGGGTGACACTTAGTGTAACTGGCCCATACAGTCCCTTAAGCTTAACTTTAACTTTAGGGAAGCGTCTTCCTGAATGACCATTCTCTAAATTTATCATTAATCTTCTTCTGTTGTCCATTCTATTATTGCCGGAGCGTAATTTAAATTTTCATGAGGCCGACCATTATCAAATCGCTCAGTCTCTAATTCATGTTTAGTTTATCTTGTTCACCAGCCCAGACTGATTTCTATTACTCTAGGGCCTAACTTTTCCCTTTGGAGATCACGTTAGAGTCATGAACTTATTTCTCGAAATGAGGATGTGACTTTATGACCTATGCTCTTTTGTTGCCTCAAGGCCTGTTACTTCTTGTCTTTTTTCCTTCCCTTGACTATAGATTCGGTAATACTGTCAATTTTTTTCTACCATTTTCATCCACGTATAACATCTTACTCATAATGCTTTATTAACTCTCTTCTTTTTTTCCATGCTAACATTTATGTCTATAACTTTATTCTAAAAACTCCAACAAAACGTTCCTTAACTTTTAGCTTCCCATGATTCATCTCACTGGTTCTTTGGGACGCCTAACATTCTCTCTATTTTTTTTACTAGGGGCAGGAGTCATACTATGATGAATATTTATCCCTTCTAGGATTCCACTGCATATGTTCTGAAATTTCTCAACATTGTTGTATTCATATCTGTCTGTTCTATTATAAAGTGCACCATCTGTATGTCTCGCAAGGAGATCTATTACCACGTTTGCACTATCCTTTGGAAATGTTAGCTAATGATAATAATCATCCACCATTTTTGGGTTACCTTAACCCTAACTGGATCATGATATCCCATCCTTCTCTTAACTGTATTTGTTGGCTCCCATGGAGCACAACTGAGGCGGCTGTGGAAAATTGTACATACCTCTGTTCCAATTGTAGGTAATTCAAAATTCTTGTATTTCTCTGCTTGAATCGTAAATACTGACAATCTTCATTAACTGGCCGTCTCATTCCCTTCTTCATCTTATTTCTTTTACTTGTTGAAACTTGTATCTATCTTCTGAATATCTCATTTCCTTTCACCATAGGGGTGGATATATTTTATTTGCCTTAGGGATCCTTATCAAGAGGCTTACCCGTCTTAGTACATACATGTGATGACCCAAAAGGTCATCTTGTGTAAATTTAGAAAAAACTATGTTTCGAGGCCCCGAAAGCCTCCGTTAATCTCACCTCGATGTGCGTGCCCATCTCGGGTGCGTAGAAGGGAAGCCTTTATGTGGAAATGTGTTAACTAATTGAATTTATAATAATTAATTGAATAAAGTTGACTTTGATCAATATTTTTGGTAAATGGACCCGGACCCATGATTTGACGGTTCCGGAGGGTCCGTAGGAAAATATGGGACCTGGGCGTATGCCCGAAATCGAATTCCGAGGTCCCCAGTCCGAGAAATAAAGTTTTAAAGGAAATTGTTTTCTGAAAATAATAAAGACTTTTGAAAATGAACTTTGATGTGAAATCTATGTTACCGAGCCCGTATTATGGTTCCGAAGCCCGGAACAGGTTCAATATGTGTTATTTGAGTTATCTGTAAAATTTGGTAAGAAACGGACTTGGTTTGATGTGTTTTAGATCAAAATTAGAAAATTTGATAGTTTATGAAGTTTGAGGAAATTCTATGAATTTTTGAGTTTAATTCATTGTTTTTGATGTTATTTTGGTGGTTGAATTACTCAAATAAGTTCGTACGATGATTTTGAAGGCGTTTGTATATTTGGTTTTGAGCCCCGAGGGCTCGGATGAGTTTCGGGTAGGTGTCGGGGTGCAAAAGAGTTGGAAAAAATCTGTTTTAGGCTGTTTCTGGTGTCTGAGATTTTTACACTATGCGATCGCATAGGTTGCCCCGTGATCGCGTAGTGTAGTGTGGGAGAGGGGGGGGGTTTCTGTGACTCTATGCGATCGCATAAGCACTTCCCCGATCGCATAGAGTATAGGAGAGCTGGGGAGGGGGCTAAGTATTTTCCCTTCTGCGGTCGCACCAATCCGTCTGCGATCGCATAGCCAAGCTAAGGAACCCTACGTGATCGCGACTTGCTTTCCGCAATCGCAGTGCACGTGACTCAGGGCTCTACGCGATCGCAAATCCCTTTCCGTGATCGCATAGAGCTAATTCGCCCAGTGATTTTTAATGTTCAAAACCAGAATACCATTACGGGATTCTCACATTCTTTCACCATTTTCTTCTTCTCCACTCTTCTTGGGAGATTCTTAGGAGACAATTCCACCATAGCTTCATAGGTAAGTGTTCTTAAATCTAATCCTTCCATTTTCCTTCATCAATCACTAGATTCTAGGTCTAAAAACATGAAATCAAAGGTAGAAATTGGTTGTTTTGGGTAGAGTTAGGGATTTTAGAAATTTTGGGTA
This sequence comes from Nicotiana paniculata, assembly GCA_005239505.1. Lineage (NCBI taxonomy): Eukaryota > Viridiplantae > Streptophyta > Magnoliopsida > Solanales > Solanaceae > Nicotiana > Nicotiana paniculata. The sequence continues at coordinate 115,311 of ML319109.1, forward strand.
TTCAACCTCCTTTTTGGGTCGGGTTTCAAAACATATTGTATATTCAGGTTCGTGGGGGAATGGGTGATCGGGTTTTTGCCCGAACCTCGGGTTTGGACCAAGCGGGCCCGGGGTTGAATTTTGGTATTTTTGGAAGAATGATGGGAAATGTATAATTAGGCTTTGGGATTGATTTATTGAATAATTATTGATGTTATTAAGTCAATTATGTCTAGATATTATCGTTTTGGAGTCAGATTCAATAGGAAAGGCCGTGATTGAGGCTTGACTTGCATTCTTGGAGCCGAGGTAAGTGTTTGGCGTAACCTTAGCTTGAGGGATTAGATATAGAGTCTTATTTGATATGTGTAATTCATGTCCAACGTATAGGTGAGGTGACGGGTACCTATATGTTGTGGTCAAGCATGCCCGTGAGTCAAATTTTGATGAGTTATTTAATGTTCTTCGATATTCTTTGTGTTGTGAATTATTGCGAACCTTGGAGGTGGTACCTTGAGGTTATTCATGACGTGGAAAGTTATTGATTATGTGTTCGGTCGAGGATTTTACTGTTGACATTATATCTCTGAGCGAGATTGGTTATAGCTGAGTCCCTTGCAGGGACAATAGAATTTTGTTGATTATTTCGGTACATTTGAAATGTCGTATTGTTAAACTTTCATATCAATTGTTGTTTTTATACTCATCATGCACAAGGGAACATTCTGTGCCGAGTGATTATTATTTATGCACGAGGGAATATTTCGTGCTGATGATTATTATTTATGCACGAGGGAATATTCTGTGCTGAGTGATTATTATTTATGCACGAGGGAACATTCCGTGCCGATGATTATTATTTATGCACGAGGGAACATTCCGTGCCGATGATTATTATTTATATGCGAGGGGAAATTCTGTGCCGATTGATTATTATGTATGCATGAGGGGACATTCCGTGCCGAGTCATTATTATTTATGCACGAGGAGACATTCTGTGCCGTGCGATTTTGAGGCTATGCATGAGGGGTCATGCCGTGCCTTCTCCTATCTATCTTACTTGTTTCGGGTTGTTATTTCCTGTTTTACTTCTACATTTCCGTCAGTACTTGATTCTACTGTTTTAGCAAGGGTTGCCCCTCTTAACCCCAACATGTTCTTCCCCGTAACTGTATTGTTGTTTATGTTCTTCTATACTATTGAACTGCATAGATACAATTTGTCGTCGTGTCCTAGCCTCATCGCTACTTTGCCGAGGTTAGGCTCGGCACTTACTCAATACATGGGGTCGGTCGTACTGATGCTACACCTGCACTTCTTTATGTTGTGAAGATTACGCAGCCGGAACCAGTGGACATCGTTAGGGGGAGTGTCCTTCAGTCCATTCCAGATGACACCGAGGTAGTTCTACAGGCGTTCGTGGATCTCGGCGTCACTATCTATCTTTCCTTCTCTCATCTATGTGTTTCCAGACAGATATATCATTTTATTTCAAACTGTTGTTTTTAGCTAAAACCTTAGACTGGTTCGTGAGGTTGTGACTCCATTTCCGGGTTTTGTACTTAAAGGGATGTCTTCATTATTAGCTATTGTTGTTTAGATTTTTTTTAATGCTTCCGCACTTTATCTCAATTATCTAGTCAGTGTTTGTTATTTTCACTTGTTAATAAATCAATTCAGTTAACACGTTGGCTTGCCTTGCGGGTGCAATGTTAGGCGCCATCACGGCCTGAAGGTGGGATTTCGGGTCGTGACAACACATGATCTATTGAATACCTAATATTTACTCATCATAAGCATTGTGCAAAATCGTGTTCCTCTGAGTCAACTGATTCACAACCACATGCAACCACTTACCAATCGTCTTTCTAGATGTAGGCATCGTCGTATTATGAATAAGATAGAATTTAGGAGATTGAGTTCTTACGACTGAGCTCTACCACACGATCTAGAGTAAGAAGAAAGAGTGACAGTCCTAAATGCCCTGTAGCCTCCTGCTTATAAGTGTGGTGCAAAACACACCCATAAACAAGACTCTACTAGACACGTCTTGTAGACATCCCTAGGACAGAACTGCTCTGATACCACTTTTGTCACAACCCAACCTATGGGCCGCGACGGGCACCCGGTACCTTACTCAACTGAGTACCAACATAACATATCTTTATTATCATACTATCACGGGTAAATGTTCCAAAATGGTCATCAAGACATAATCGAAATAAAACATAAGGGAATGCTAGACATAGGACGACCTAACATTATATAGAAACTTAAACATGTGACATACGCGCCTATAAGGCTGACATGACCATTTGTAAACTTAAAACATAGGCCGACAAGGCCATACAAGTATCCATATACCTGAAATTTGTCTACAAGCCTCTAAGAGTACATAAACATCAAAAAAGTCGGGACAGGGCCCCGTCATACCAGTCAATGCATGTCCCAATCATACTGACAAAATAGGCAACTTCGGAGCAAGTGGAGTACAACAACACCTTCCGCTGAGCCGATATCCTACTAGGAGGACTCTCAACCTGTCTATCGGGACCTGCGGGCATGAAACGCAGCATCCCCAAGCAAAAGGGACGTCAATACGAATAAAGTACTGAGTATGTAAGGTAGAATAACATAACTAAGTACATTAATGTAAAGAGATGTAGGAGATACAACCTGTAGCATCTGAGTGCCTCTGAGAGATAGTGACATGAAATGCGTGATACATATATATATATATATAATCTTTAAAAAACATCCGCCTCTGTGGGCATCATCATCATATCATACCCGGCCTCATAGAGGACTCGGTAAAAACATACCCGGCCATCATAAGGCTTAGTAGAATCATACCCGGCCACGTGGAGCTCGGTAAACCCAACTAATGGGAAGGGAGCATGCGATGGGGAATTTTCAACATAAGGAATGAGGAAACCAATAAGGCAACCACAGTTAGTGATCAACAATAATTTTAGCAATTAAAAATAGAAAGTAAACTTGCACGACATAACCCTTCGTGCTTTACACTCTCAGCCTCACCAAATAATAAATAGAATACACGGCATCACCCTTCGTGCTTTTACTCTCATCTTCACCAGATTATAATTTAATAATGCACGACATCACCCTTCGTGATTTACTCTCTTCCTCACAATATAAATAGATCGTGCACGGTATCACCCTTCGTGCTTTACACTCTTCCTCATAATATAAATAAATCATACACGACATCACCCTTCGTGCTTTACACTCTTCCTCACAATATAAATAAATCATCAATAACATATATAAAAAAGGGAATTTCACAAGGAATCAATATTTCATCATGGTTTCTATCACCATTTAATATTTAAATCTCAACTCAATGTTCTCAAAGGGATTTCACAAGAAATCAATATTTCATCATGGTTTCTATCACCAGTTAATATTTCAATCTCAACTTAATGTTCTCAAAGGGATTTCACAAGAAATCAATATTTCATCATGGTTTCTATCACCAGTTAATATTTCAATCTCAACTTAATGTTCTCAAAGGGATTTCACGAGAAATCAATATTTCATCATAGTTACTATCATCATTTATCATTTCAATCTTAATTCAGTTTTCAGTATAATATTCATCTCGATGGAACCGGACACAAATCTCTCAACATTTCACTAACAACAATAATCACAGATGATAGGCTTTAAGACAACCAAAATAACATGAATTAACATTCACTCGCATGGTATGACCTGACCACAACGTATAGGTATTCGTCACCTCACCTATACATTGGATTTAGAAACAAAACAAGTAGCAAGTAGTCACATAACACCTATTGCGTCAAGCTAAGGTTAGCACAACACTTACCTCAATTTCGCAGGTCACTCACTGCTCAATTACCCCTTTTCCTTTCGAATTCACCTCCAAAAAATCGAATCTAACCATAATTAGTTTAATATCATTAATTAATGATAAAGGAACCAACTTTACTGAAAAATTATGATTTTCCAAAGTTTTTCTCAAAAAAGGTTAAAACCCGACCCCGGGCCTGCTTGGCCCGAACTCGGGGTTCAGACCAAATTCCTTTTATCCATTCACCCCCGAGCCCGAATATGCAATTAGTTTCGAAATCCAACCTCAAATCGAGGTCAAAATCCCATTTTTACAAAATTCCCTAATTCTATCCAAACCCTCAATTTTTACCATGGAAGTTCTTGATTTTTTATTTAAAAGTGATGAAAAATATTGGGTAATTGAAAAAGTAGAGTTTAGAAATGATTACCTACACTTGGGGATGAACTTTGGTGAAGAATATCGTCATTAAGGATTGGTAGTTCGAAAAATATGAAGAAAAAGTGTTCTGTCTGTTTGAACATTGTTTTAATATAGCTGGGCAGGCCTTCATCGCGTTCACGTGGGCCTGCCTGCGTTCGCATAGATTAAGGCATGTTGGCCTTTGCGTTCACGTCTCAAGGCTCACGTTCGTGGAGCTTTATCTCCACAAGCCTTTGCATTCGCAGTCACTGGGCCGCATTCGCATAAAGGAAAGTCAGTTCCCCCCCCCCCCGAAGGCCCGTTACACTACGTGTTCGCGTGGACCAGATCGCGTTCGCGTAGGGTCTCCCCCTAGCCCATCGTGTTCGCGTCAGGGGTCTCGCGTTCGCATAGAAAAAAAAGCCAAGCTAAATTTTTACTCTATGTGTTCGCGATAGATTCTACGCGAACGCGAAGCACTAAATATCTGGGCACCAGAAAATAGAAAACCAGAAAACCTTCCCATGTGTAAAACATTTCGTGGCCTATCCGAAACTCACCCGAGCCCTTGGGGCTCTAAACCAAACATGCACGCAAGTCTAAAAACATCATACAGACTTGCTCGCATGATCAAATTATGAAAATAACATGTAGAACTATGAATTAAACCTCAAAATTCATCATTTTTCTCACGAACACTTAAAGTTCACTATTTCTCAACTAGACGTCCGAATCACGTCAAATAAACTGCGATTCTCACCAAATTTCACAGATAGTATTCAAATACTATAACAAATCTGTACCGGGCTCCAGAACAAAAAAATGGGCCCAATACCAATAGTTTCAAACGTTAATTCTTTTTTATTTCATTAATAATTCAGTAAAACAATTTCTTTCAAAAATTGATTTCTAAGCCTTGGGACCTCGGAATTCAATTCCGGGCATATGCCCAAGTCCCATATTTTACTGCTGACCTCTCAGAATCGTCGGAACACAGATCCGGGTCCGTTTACTCAAAATGTTGACTCACGTCAACTAAAACCAAACTTTAAATTTTAAAAATTAGTATTTCTTATGTTTCACATAAAAGCTTTCCGGTTTAACACTCGAAATGTGCATGCAAATCGAGGTAGTTAAAATTAATATTTTTTATGGTTAAAAAGCCTGCCCTCGTAGCGATGTAGCTTGGTTTGATGCTTAGAAGAAGTTCCACGTTGCAATATTTGATTCTGAAAAGTAAGATACGCACATACCCATATATCGTAGTACACATATGTTAAGATATAATAATAAACATTGTAGGATTGATGATGCATGGCTGCCGGCTCGATGTTATTTCGGATTGAGGCGACGGGATGTTTGAATTTGAAATCTCTGAGATCTGGAGCGTTAATTGGGATGCAGGGGATGGGCCTTTTAATTTCTTGATTCTTAGCCGGGCAGTGTACGATTCTGCGGCTGTTGGAGCATTAAGACTACATGCAATGGGAGTATCTCCACGTAATGGGAGTAGTTGACTTTAACAAATATAAACCTCAACATGATGTGCGTATCTCCACGCGATGGGACAAGATGACTTTGAATTTTAAAAAAATGCTCGTAAGTAGCATAAATAAAACGTCAAAACATTCGAGATAAATTAGAAAAATAAATGACCATGCCCAAGAAATACTGTTGACTGCATAAGCTATTTGCATCCGTCGATCGGTGGAAATATAGAACACTAGGATTGTCCATCCTTCGATTGTTGGAGCTGGCAATGAAATTTTCAACTATCTACTTGGACTCTCCGATATGGAAGAGTGACGATGCTATATTTTGTAAAATGTTACAGTTGGTTAAGTGAAAAGTTTGGTATTAATAGGGCTCTGATTGGCAGGGTCGGTGGCTCAATATGTACAAGGTGCTCTGATTGATTCAGCAAATGGTTTGCCATATACATGGATCTGATTGGCGGGGTTGGCAGGTCGATATGTACAAGGCGCTCTAATTGATGGAGCTGGCGGTTTTTTATATACAGGGTGCACCGAATGTATCAAAGATTTGATTCTAGAATATCTGCAAAGAATTTGAAGCTAGTCCTTAACCATATGAGAAGATATATTGAATAATGAAGGACAGATGAGGGTTCTTGAGATGGTAGCGGGTCTATCATTTATCCTACTTTACTTCGGTATCCTTCGATTCCTACGTTCAAAGAAAAATTCTTAGTAGGGGAGGGGCGTTGGTTTTTGTTGATTATGGTTCTGGCCTTATCCGCGTCTGGTGGATTATGCCATGAAGTTCGATAGGTGGAAAGATAAAGTTTTCTTAAAAATATTTTGAAAATCGTTGATTTTATGGAAAATGTCATTTTTTCCGGTTATGACATGGTTAGAAGTTCCCTTCGACACGAGTATCGTTTCTGGGTGATTCTGCCTTATTGATGACGTTTCTTGGAGATTCCCCGTATGGCGTAGCTTCTTGCCATCGGGATCGTGCCCTAATCTGAGTGCATTACAAAGGGTTTCCTAAGCTTATGACCAAAAACATTTCAGGTTTCCTATGTATCCGAATGGAATCAGATCTAAACGTAGTTCGGGGATGATGAATGAATTATGATGGAATGACAGAGCCTGACTTATGCAACCTACGTATCCAAATGGAGTCAAGTCAAAATGTAGTTTGGTTACAATAGATGCAAAATGATAATAAATTGAAATGAAGTGGTCGTGTTTGACTTAGACTGCCATATCCAAATGGAATCTGGCCAAAACGTAGTTCGATTAGAATAGATGACTGAATCTGATATGGATTTCCTAAGTATTCACACTACAGGAAATCAAGTCACGGCATAGTTCTGAATACATACAAAATTATATTGGATTTTCTATTACAAAGAAAGGGAGGAAGACCAAACCCTACATGGATTTCCCACGTAACCCACCATGGGATGTCAGGTCGGGCGTAGTTCTGTTACAACCAAACCCTAATTATATTGTCAAATCTAGTATCTCTTGATTGCGTATGAGTTGATGGGCATCGTGCTTACTTTGTCGTCCATTTCTACTAGGATCAATGCTCCTCCCGACAATACTCGATAGAACACGTAAGGACCTTGCCAGTTTGGTGCAAATTTTCCTCGGACTCTTCTTGAAGAGGGAGTATATTCTTCAAAACCAACTACCTCGGTGTAAATTTCTGAGGTTTCACCTTTCTATTGAACATCCTATTTTGATGCAGCTGGCTGTGATATACTGTGTCAAATCTCTTTTCATCGATGAGCATGAGATTTTCATGCCCGACACATATCCATTCTACATTGTCTAATTTGGCTTCCTAAATAACTCTCAAAGATGGTATCTCGACCTCTGCAGGTATGCAACTTCCTTGCCATATACCAACATGTATGGCGTTGCTCTAGTGGACGTTCTCATAGTGGTGCGGTAACCTAACAAGGCGAAGGGTAGCTTTTTGTGTCACTACCTATGACTGTCCACTATCATTCGTAAGATCTCTTTGATGTTTTTGTTGGATACTTCAACCGCTCCATTCATTTGTGGCATGTAGACTGTGGAATTATGGTGGACAATTATGAACTTCTCACAAATATCCCTCATGAGACCGCTGTTGAGATTTGCTGCACTGTCAGTTATGATTGGCTCTAAGATCCCGAATCTGCAGATTATGTTAGTACAGACAAAATATACCACTACTTTCTTTGTGACGACTCTTTATGTAGAGTCTTCAACCCATTTGGTGATGTAGTTGATGGCTACCAATATGAAGTGATGTACATTTGATGCGGGTTCTATAGGTCCAATCACGTCCATGCCCCAAGCAGCGAACAACCAAGGAGAACTCGTTACATTCAGCTCATTAGGTGGAACCCGAATGAAATCCTCGTGAATCTTGAACTAGTAACACTTCTGCACATAACACATACTATCATTTTCCATGGTCATCCAAATATATACTACTCTTAAAATAGCTAAAATTAAACCATTCATGTAAGGCCATAATCTTCCTGCATGTATCTCGTCTAATAATCTTGTTGCTTCAACAACATCTACACACCTTAACAGACCTAAGTCCGGGGTCCTCCTGTGCATGACTTCCCCATTATAGACAAAGTGATTTTCTAGTCTTCTTAGCTCTTGCTTTGACCAATGGTGGCATTCTCTGGTATTCTCTCACTTTGTTTTTGATGTCGTAGTACTAAGGCTTACCATCTGGCTCTTCATCTACATGGAAATGGTACGCATCCTGATCTCAAACCTCTATCTCAATGGAGTCGATGTAATTATTTTCTTGATGTTGGATCATAGATGACAAGGTTACAAGTGCGTCGACGAACTCATTCTGGATTTTGAGAACATGTTTGAACTCGATCTCTGTGAACTTCTTACAGAACTCTTTTACGCATTGCAAGTGTGGAAGGATTCTGACATTCTTGTTAGTCCATTCACCCTGAACTTGGTGTATTAGCGAATAAGAATCTCCTATGACCAAGAGTTCCTTGATGTTCATGTCGACTGACATCCTAAACCCAAGGATACATGTTTCATATTCCACCATATTATTTGTGCAAAGGAACCTTATTTTGGCCGAAGCCGGATAATGTTGTCCTGACTCAGAAACTGGGACTATCCCAATCCCTACACCTTTTAAATTTGTCACTCTATTGAAAAACATTCTCCACCCCGAATATGACTCTACAATGTCCTCTTCTACGAACAACACTTCTTTGTTTAGGAAGTATGTGGTGAGTGGCTTGTATTCTATGTCTACCGAGTTTTCTACGAGATGATCGGCCAATTCTTGTCTCTTGATAGATTTTTGTGTCACATACACAATATCGAATTCACTGAGAAGGATCTGCCATTTGGCCAACTTTCCTATAGGCATCGGCTTCTGGAAGACGTACTTGAGCGAATCGAGTGGGGATATCAGATGTGTGTTGTATGCTGATAGGTAGTGCCTTAATTTCTTAGTGATCCAGGTCAAAGCGAAGTAGCTCCATTCCAATAAGGTGTATCTAGCTTCATGTGGCGGGAAATTCTTGCTTAGATAATAGATAACTTTCTCCCTCTTTCCAGTCTCGTCATATTGTCCCAACACGCATCAAAAATCATTATCCAAAATAGACATGTACAATAACAATGGCTTCTGGGGTTCGGGAGGAACTAACACTAGTGGATTCGACAAATACTCCTTGATACTGTCGAAAGCTTTCTGACATTCTTCTGTCCACTTTGTAGCGGCATCCTTCTTCCACAACTCGAAAATAGGATCGCAGAATACTGTTGAATGGGCTATGAATCTGCTGATATAATTTAATCTACCAAGGAAGCTCATCACGTGCTTCTTGCTTATGGATTGTGTCAAGTCTTGAATGGCCTTGATCTTTGAAGGATCTAACTCTATCCCTTTTCTACTGACGATAGAACCTAATAATTTTCTTGTAAGGACCCCAAACGCTTCGCAGGCCTCAACTTCAAATTGTACCTTCGTAAAGGTTTGAAGAACTTCTTTAAGTAACTTAGATAATCCGCACTCTTCCGAGACTTGATGATGACATCATTAACATATACCTCAATTTCTTTTTGATCATGTCGTGAAAGAGGGTCGTCATGCCCTCATGTTAGTAGCACCGGCATTATTGAGACCAAATTCCATGACCCTATAACAATAAACTCCCCATGGCATGCTTAACTTTAATTTCTCGCATCTTCTTCGTACATCAGAATCTGGTGGTATCCGGTAATACAATCCACAAACGATTGCAACTCATGCTTTGCGCAGTTGCCAATGAGGATATGAATACTTGGTAGAGGAATATCATCCTTTGGAGTGCTTTCTTTTGATCTCAATAATCCAAATATATCCTAATATTCCCATCCTTCTTTGGTACCATACAATGTTCTCCAACCATGTAGGATAATTGGTGACTCTCACCATATTCGCCTATATCTTCTTGGTGACCTCTTTATTTTTCCTTAGATTCAAATTCGGCTTGAATTTTCTAGGTTTCTGCTTGATTGGCGGTTTGGAAGGATCGGTGGCAATCGCTGAGGTGATGTTGGTACTTAGTTCGAGCATGTATTAATATGACCAAGTGAATACATCAGTGTATTGTTGGAGGAGCTCTACCAATTCTTCCCTCTATTCCGTGTTCAGATAGATGTTGATTCGAGTTTCTTTCACGTCTTCTTCACTTCCCAAGTTGATTAATTCTATTTATTCATGATTTGGCTTCTTCTGGATCTCTAGCTGCTCGATATCTTAAGGTAGGTTCCCATGCATCATGCTCTCGTCGTACTCTTCATAGTCTGGATCTTTTTGCTCAAGGGTGTTACATGTCATAATCGCAGACTGCAAGTTTTTATTGATTTCATTACTGAGGAAATTAACAAAAAAGTATAGGTACGATTCAGGCCTTAATTTGATGTGCATTTTTTTAAAATTACTAGAAGACTATATTACCAAGATTCCCAGCAAACCAGAGACGGACTGGCGGTCAAATTTTGCAAGGTCTCTCCTGGTTCGGCATCCAGAATGGTCAATGTCCTGACATCAGCTTCGCCGTGACATTCCTTGATCATAGTCACGAACAATACTCCCATTCTGTTGATGATGTAATCCATTGGTGGTGAGCTCTGGCTCGCGCCTGAAACACGCTCTGGTAAAAAGCCACCTTCCTAGGGTTGTCGGCATAGGTCATTCCAGTTGTGGATTGATACCCCAAGCAAGCAGTACCCTTCTTCCCTTTCGATTTTATTGGCTCAGTTATCCCATTTGATCTGGCCCCCAGCCTAGTCCCTAGTCGGTACCCATAGTTCATCATCTCTCGCATTGCCATCTTTGACCTGTACGGTGACTGCATACCATGTTTCTGCTCAGTTTTCTCCATTTTTGTTTCTTGTGTGATCTCTACAAAATTAAAAGCGACCCCATCTGATCCTTCTATTAAAGGGACCGCATGCTCTAGGTAAGCTGACCGACTCCCCTCGGCTATGTATCAAAATCTCTTTGCAATCCCACTCGAATTTCATAGATTGATAGAGGGTGGAAGGAACTGTCCCTACCAAATATATCCAGCGCCTTCTTAGCAACATGTTGTACGAAGAAAAAATGTCTGTCACTTGAAACAATATTGGTAATTCAACTGGTCTAATCTGTAAGGCCAAGTAGAATTTCCCGATGACATCTTTCTGTGACCCATCGAAAGCTCTCACTCTTAAATGGCTTTCTTTCAATTTCCTTAAATGAATACCCATATCTCACAGAGTAGAGAACGGGAAAATGTTTACTCTGGATTTTCACGACCCGGGGTTCCCACCTTTGGGACCGTGATGCTGCCTAACATTTCACTTGTCAGGCAAGCCAAGGTTAGAGAATCATAAAGCCGCCATTTATTCAATTCAGTAAATAAAATAAAATGAGCTAAAACGAAGTAAAGTGAGTGCGGAATAATATAAGTGCTTTGATATTTACTATAATCCGGATCTGGAGTCACAATTCACGAACTTCTAGGATTTACGACAAATAAATTCTGAAAGAAATACAACTGTTTGATTGAAATAAACAATAAAAACATGGAAAGATAGATGGGGACTTCAAAGTCTGCGAACGCCGACATATCTACCTTTACTGAACCAGTCCGAGCTGCTACGCCTCTCGATCAACTGAGACCAATGCCAAAATCTGCACAAGAAGTGCAAAGTGTAGTATGAGAACAACCAACCACATATACTCAGTAAGTGTCGAGCCTAACCTCGTAGAAGTAGTGACGAGGCTAAGGTGGGTCACTCACACTACAACTTGTACGCAATATATATAATAAAGACAGAAAAGGAAATACATAATTAAATAGAGTAGTCAATTGAATATGATAGCTACAACTTTGGGAAATAAGCCAGCAACTTTCAGAATTTACAAACCTTAAGTGCAAAAGAGAATACCGTAAAACTAACACCGCTCAAAGAAATATAACACATAGGTTGTTGCAGCGTGCAACCCGATCCCACCGTCTCACAATATCAGAATCATTATTCACCCTTATTCCACAAAAACAATCAATCCTTATTACACATGTTGTGGCGTGCAACCCGATCCCACCGTACAATACAGATTCACCGTTATTCCACCACATTATTCCACCGTCATCTCACCTGTTGTGGCGTGCAACCCGATCCCACCATATCAATACCAAGTACTCAAAGTGTACAGTAAAATTCACAATTCAAATCATGGGAAGCTTTTACAATCTATAAATACCAACTGAACAAAATAGGAAAAATTGCACAAGATGAGGATCTACATAAGTAATCCTACATAGCGAGACCAATCCAGAAGTTTAAAACTAGAAGATGCAATTAAACCAACTTGAGAAAATAGGAGGAAATCATGGAACTATGAAAAAGATCTAATATCATAAACAGGAGAAGACATCGATTATCAGGTAGCAGCTAGGCATGGAAACACATTTAGAGCAGATAAAAAGTTAGACAGGGAAAGAGACACAACACTTACTTTGCTCCAAAGGCCACTCAATGTTCAATCACAACTTTTCCTCTAGAATCCGCCTCCAAACCACTCGTATATAACCACAATTGACTCAATAACATCAAATATTGCTAAAGGAATCAATTATAATGCATAAATTTAGATTTCCCAAACATTTCCCCAAAAAGTCAAAACCCTTGACATATGAACAAGAAAACCTGTCCTTAACGGCATGGTACTGACTTTCATACAGGTGCTGCATGGCTGTCGTCAGCTCGTGTCGTGAGATTTTTGGTCAAGTCCTATAACGAGCGAAACCCTCATTTGTGACCCTGGGCCTGCTTGGTCAAAATCCAAGGTTCGGACCAAAATTCAGTTACCCATTCACCCCCGAGCCCAATTTTGTAATTAGTTTCCGAATCCGGCATCATATTGATGTCTAAATCCCAATTTTGCAAAAATGCCTAATTCTACCCAAACCCCAATTTTCACCATGAAAATCCTAGGTTTAGGTTTAAAACATATGAAATGCAATGGGTAATTGAAATAAACTATGTTAGAATCACTAGGCGTCGGGTATTCATCGTGTTCGTGTGAATCTTGATGCGTTTGCGAAGAGCAATGCCTTAGTGGATTACCCTATTGCGAGAGGTTACACGCATTCATGAAGGTTTAACCTTCCAAACCTCCGTGTTCACGTGACAAGACCCGCATTCGCGTAGTGTAACCTCAAGTCCCTAGCCCAGCCTAGCTAACGCTACACGTACACGTACACGTGTGATAGGTTGCGTTCGCGTAGAGCAAACCCCCTAATGCTCCGTGTTCGTGACCCTACTATCACGTTCGCGTAGTATAATATCCCCCCAAGCCCAGATTCCCTTCGCGATCACGAGAGTGGCTTCGCGATCACGAAGCACAACGCACCAGATGACAGCTGAAGCACAAAGAAACCATATTTCTATGTCAAAAATCATCTGTAGCCTTTCCGAAATTCACCCGTGCTCTTGGGGCTCCAAACCAATTATGCACACAAGTCCAAAAACCTCGTACAAACTCGCTTGCGCAATCAAATACTAAAATAAATCATAGAACTATGAATCGGACACCAAATCAAAAGAAATTTTCTTGAAAACTTTAAAACATCTATTTTCACAACCGAACGTCACAATCACGTCAAATCAACTCCGTTGCTCATCAAATTAGACAGACAAGTTATAAATGTCATAGTGTAATTGTACCGGGCTATGAAACAAAAATACGGACCTAGTATCAACAAAACCAAATATCAGTCGACTCTTACATATCATAAAACTTTCAAACTTTAAATTTTCAACAAAAATCAATAACTCAAACTAGTGACTTCCGAATTTGATTTCAGGCGTACGACCAGGTCAAATATTACTATACGGACCCACCGGGACCATCAAAATACATATCCGGGTATGTTTTCTCAAAACGTTGACCGAAGGTGAAATTTTATTTTTATTAGTTTTTAAAATATAAGCCTTCTGGAAGAATACTCGGACTGCGCATGCAAATTGAGGAAGGCTAAAATGAGGTATTTGAGACCTCGAAACATAGAATTAGGTTCTAAAATATAATAAGACCTATCAAGTCATCATATTCTCCACCTATAAAATAACCGTTTGTCCTTGAACGGACATGGAAAAGTAACTAGGCTGGTGAAAAGGTGTGGATATCTACTTCGCATGTCCGACTCGAACTCCCAAGTAGGTGCCTTAATAGGCTGACCTCTCTACTGAACTCGGGCTGAAGGATAACTCTTCGACCTCGACTAATGAACCTGCCAGGCTAGCATAGCCATTGGATCCTCCTCGTAAGTCAAATCCGTGTCCAGCTGAACAGAGCTGAAATCTTACACATGGGACGGATCGCCCTGATACTTCCGTAGCTTGGGCACATCGAATAACGAATGAACATTATCACGACCCAAACCGATGAGCCGTAACGGGCACCCGATACCTTAAAAAATAGAGTACCAACGTAACGTATCTTTTGTATCATACTATTATAGGTAAATGATATCAAAGGGCTATTGAGAGATAACTAGAATGAAACATGAGAGAGCACTCGACATATGACGACCCAACATGTAATACAAACTTATACATATGACATACGGGCCTATAAGGCCAAAATGATCACTCGTAAATCTGAACATAGGCCGACAAGGCCATACAATCTTTCATATACATGACATATGCCTACAAGCATCTAAGAGTACATAAACACCATAAGGTCAGGACAGGCCCCCGACATACCAATCAATACGTGTCCAATGCATACTGACCAAATAGGCAACTCCGAAGAAAATGGAGTACGCCAACACCTTCCGCTGAGCTAATAGCTTACTTGGAGGGCTCCTGCCTATTGGGACATGCGGCAATGAAACACAGCTTCCCCATTCAAAGGGACTCTAGTACAAATAATGTACCAAGTATGTAAGGAATAAAAATCGGTAAATAATAGATATGAGAGAAACATGGAGTAAAAGACTCAACATGTAAGTCTAAATAACTTTGTGAATCATTAATATTTATAATGTCATGCATATGCGTATAAATGGTATACCATGCATAGGTATATGAATTCATAACATCATCAAAACTCTGAGGGCATCCCATCATATCATCTCGGCCACTTTGGGCAAATCATCAATGTATACTAGCCGATCAGGTGGTGGTGCGTATTCGATGCCATTAAATTTTCCCATATCCCATACACACACACACACACACACACACACACACACACACACATATATATATATATATATATATATATATATATATATGTATGTATATATACTCATATATAATAACATCTTGTCATGGGTCAATGTACATGTATAAATGAATGCAATGCATGAGAAGTACGTCAATAAAATCTCTCAGAATTTCATAAGAGCATTATGCCTCTGATTAATATCATGAAATAAACTTTATCAACCTACGTATTTTCTGAGACCCATGAACAGAAGATAGAATAATAAGACATATGAAGAACCAAGAACATAGGAACCTCTAGGATTTCTATGAATATAGTCATTTATGGAAGTTGTGCATTTGCTCGTTTCGTTTGTATCGTTTGGATCATACCAAAAAGAGAAGGGATAGCCTTAACATACCTGAGCCGATTCTATTGACAATCCCTCTAACACATGTCAATTGCGACAACACGTAACGAAAGATAGAAATAGGGGAAAATCCGTATGATATTCTTGAGAAAGATTGCACCGTACTCCCTTAGAATCGCAAAATCTCATTGCTATTATGAAGTCTCGTATGAATTCTTGTACAAGTAACTCACGTTACTTTCATATATGTTCTTTGATGAAATCTTGCTGAAGATTGTTAATTAGAGATGGGATGTAAGCATCTCTATTCTATATACTAAAGAAACCTTTTTTTTTGTGAATTTGAGAGAATTTTATGGCTTAGCCAAGAGTCCCTCTAAATGTGGTACCTAATAATGTAAGTAAAGAGTCACTAATTAGCAAATTCTTAGCCAAGAGTCCCTCTAAAGGTGTTACCTAACAATGTAAGTAAAGAGTCACTAATTAGCTTTTGAATCCCATTTCCCTTGCTGCCCTATATTGACGCCTTAAGCTTATCCAATAATCTTCATTAATTATCCATCAATCTCATGGTTAACTCATTAATCTCCCACTAATTAACAATTAATCAATTACCTACAAAATTAAAAATTATCTCAAATTACTTAAAATACTGCTCACTTTTACCTTACCTTATACACCTCACTATCATGGTCATGCGGTACCTTGTATGACACTAGTCAATAAATATCGAGTATTATAGCTTGGACCATATTTTATCCCAAATTGTCAAACTTCGACGAAACTCATTTTCTTCGATTTGCTTACCCTCTCACCATCACGAATTTACTTATTCACTTGTTTAAAAAAACATAATACTTGTAATCTCCAAATAATCTTATCCTTGAACTGATGTCAATTATCTTACGATAAATTCAACATACAATACTACAAGGTGTAACATCATCGTAATATAATACTGCAAGGTGTAACATCATGGTAATATAATATTATAGAGCGTAACATCGACGTAATCTTACAGGGCGTAACATCATTATAATATAACACTGTGAAGCATAACATCGACGTAATAATGAAGAGCATACATCACTCCTCCCTTTGGAACATTCGTCCTTGAATCTTAACTGATGCACTTATCATTTTCATAACTTATGTCTTCCGATTACTTCAGTAATCTCCTTGCCATCTAGGCAACTGTTCTGTGAATAATTCAAAAGGCTAAGGAATTCCCCCTTTTAGGCCTCTTTGGCACACCACAACTTGTGGTCGGAATCCTTCCAATCTCGTAACTGTTGCTAGCTTATATCATGTAGCCTGTATGACTCTGACCTTGTAAATGTGCTTATGCGAATCTTCTCTCCTTTTTCCTCTAGCTTTTAGCCAATCTCTAGGCCTCACTTTGTAAACATATACAGAGACTGATAAGATGTCTCTCTGGGCATCTATAGGTATACTGAAGTTCTTTGCTCAGTACTTTGTTGAACTTACGACTATTGATATATCTTATTTCATAGACCTGGTTATCTATCCGTGTGACTTTACTGCATCTAGGTAGTCCTTTAATGCTTCTTCATTATTGTTCATCTTAAGATTGATGGCCTAATGTCACCTCCTATTGTTGAACTTTTATCCATATATAGTTGATTCACCTTAATATTGATCTATAATCTACCACTGATAACTTGATATCTTATGTAACACTGCCGCTAGAATCACGTCTTATCGGGGAACATCTGAAATGATTAGACCGATACACCTGGGGTGATACTATACTTCCATAACCGTATTTCATAGCATCCCAATGTGATTCACTTACATGGGTATTTTAATCCTGTACAATTTAAGAAATCCCTCTTCTTCTTCTTTTTTCAAATCATTTCTCAATCGAAGGCCCAAACGTCATTCTTTATCTATCACAACTCATTCTTCTACTAGGGCAGCATTCCATCTCTTCTAAATTATATTAGTCTTAGACTTCTTTGAGTTCATTCAGGCTATATGAACTTTCTATAACTTAGAGAAACCATCACCTCTCTTGTTTTGATGGGCTTAATCTAGAAGATTTGTCCATTCTTGTCACCTTCTCACTCGCCCTTTCTTATCCTTACTCCTGTCTTCCCAAAACCCTGTCACTATTCCATACTCCAACTTGGGACTTACACATATCTATTTATTCTACTCACAACCTTCCTTCAACTTACTTGCACCATAGATTTCTATGTGTTATTTTGGAATAGAAAGCGAGATATCGCATCGTGTCTAACTCTTATTTACTCTCTTTACTAGACTTCTCAATACCTAGAAACCATAGGCTGGGAAGATTTTCCATCAATGACGCCGCTATCATTCCTGTATACTGAATCCTAGTGCTTCTAGCCCTCTATGCGTAGTATGGATTATTCATATCCTTCTGCACCTGAGTATCTCGTACGTTGTTCACCTTTACCTTACTTACCTTAAAATCTTGCATCACCTCTTCTATATCTCTCATGACCTCTCTTCCACATTAGGTATAATTCACATCTACAACTTGAAGCTCTATTATAATACTTACACCTCTAGTGCATACACAATCCGGTAGGAGGTCATTGCTAACTTCTCATGAGGCTGGTACTTCTTCTAACTGGCTTTATCGTAGAGCCATTATAGAATATAGTTGTTGTACCATCTCTCTTGTACCTCTGATACTAAGAGTGATTATGCAATGTTCTCAATCACAAAGTCTATAATTTTCTGGGTTTAATAATTAGACTCCTGATTTACTTAGTTGATGTAACTCTTTAGTTTCCTCTTCTTTCTGATCAATCCTTATGTAGACTTAAGTTATCTTCTGATTTGCGGTTCCTGGTATAAGTTATTACTTCAGTCTTTCATGGGCGCTATGGAATATCCATATACAATCTTCTAACAATTCAATCCTTTGTCTATGACCTGGACTCAATTCTTTCTTTTACTTATACTTGAGTCTTCTACGGTTGTAGGACTGTCAGCTAACTATGGATCGTTGATCGAATCATTCCTTTTGTTCCTTCTCATCTTTATTCAAATGTAAGAAATTACTTTTCCCGGTCTTTCTGCACCCTTGTTGCGTGCATACTTAACTATCTTAGTTCCCACATATGTCAGAATTATGTGCAATTCATATGGTCTCGAGTATTACTTTTGGTTTCATTTCCCGCTCATTAGCCACGATAGGTGCCACTTTCTTATGGAGTGCATAAAATGTTGTTGTGAGACTGTTGTTACAAGACTATTTCCTCTTCAGGTCATTGTGCTTAGGTTGAAGCCTTCTTCCTTATTTCCTCAGCTAGTCTTTTGTTGTAGTACTTAGGGAGGACCCTCTGACTCTTTTTAAGCTACGAGCTTATTACATCGAATACTCAACGGATTTTTTGATGTACTTCGTCGCTTATAATTATCTGTAGTTACTTACCTCCATGCCTTTGTTCTTGTACAATCATTTCTGAACTAAAAATCTAACAATCTTCCTAGTGGCACTCTCTTTATTTCTGTCACGATCCCAAATCAATATAGGTCGCGATGTCGCCTATTATGAAACTAGGCCAGCCAACTACTGAGAGTAACACACAAAACCGTCTATTTAATATAAAAAGTCAAAGTAATTCATTTAAGGTTCGTGTTTTAAAGATATAATTAACAGCAGTAATACCATAAAATCAAATCTAACCACAACCCATCACCCGGATACAACTATCATGAGCATCTAAAGAGATAAATACAATATCTGATAACAAGCCCCTACTAGTACAATCCGGAGAATACTAGAAATCTACGAACAAAGAAAGGAAAGAAGGCCAGCTAGGGACACCGAACAACTACCTCTATCCTTGAGCAAACTCCGAGCAAAGGAGAAATCAGCTAACGCTCAGATCTGGTACCTGGATCTACAAACAAAGGTGCAGGGAGTAATGTGAGTACGCCAACTCAGTAAGTAATAATAGTAACTAAAGATTTGAGTGCAGTGACAAGCATTTAAAAGTAATAGTTTCATAAAAACATGTGCCAGTGAAAAAAAATAGAATAATCAAAAGACTACATGAACCCAATACTTTACAAACTCCAGTTCCCCTTCTAAACTTGCATAAAACATTAACTCAACGTCTATTAAAGTGACTCAGTGTAAAATGAGTGAAAAACAATGATCTCACAATTTATAGCCTCTCGGGCACAATATCACTAATAAGTAAGGTCTCTCAGTCACTCGTTACTCCTCTATCAGCACTCAATGCTCACACTCAGCACTCTCACTCAATAGGTACCATGTATTAACACAAACTGCTGCGGCGTGCAGCCCGATCCAAATAATATATATATATATATATATATATATGCTGCGGCGTGCAACCCGATTGTAATAATAGTCGACTGCACTCATTGGGGGTGTACAAACTCTTGGAGGGGCTCCTACAGCCCAAGCGCTATATTGTTGTGGCGTGCAACCCGATCCATATAATATCTGTTGCGGCGTGTAGTCCGATCCATAACTATCCTCACAAACTCGGCTCTCGGCCTCACTCAGTCATCCTCTCAAGCCACTCGGGCAACTCATCTCAACATCACGGGACTCAGCCCCAAATACCTTACACTATTCTAAAACATTGTGATAACAGTAAAATAGCACCAAGTAATAAACATGAGTGAGTTCACAAATTTTCTATCAAAAATAGGGTGAGAATAGCGTAATAATACCCCTGGGGGTCTAAACAGATTGGCACAAGGTCCCAAACGTGGCATACTGCCCATAATATAATGTAAACCTAAAAAATACAGGACATCTTATGATTTCAAATCAAATACGCGGCATAATAATCGCCACGGGACGGACCAAGTCACAACCCTAACCGGTGCACGCCCACACGCTCGTCACCTAGCATTTGCGTCACCTCATTTACCAAAACAAAGTGAAATACCGGAGTTTCATACCCTCAGATCTAGATTTACAATCGTTACTTACCTCAAGCCAGCCCAAAAACTACTCTGCGATGCTCTTGCCTCTCGAGGTGGCTCCCAAATGCTCCGAGTCTATCAAAATAAGATTAATAACATCAAAATATGCTAGGAAGACGAAATCCATTCGAAAATTATCATAATTGAGCAAAAATCCCGAAATTGGCGAATCCCGACCCCTCACGTCTCGAAACTCGATAAAAATTACAAAATCGGACTCATCATTCTCCCACGATTCTATACATACCTAGAACATCCAAATCGGACCACAATTGCTCGTTCAATTACTCAACCAACGTCTCAAATTATCCAAGCCCTAACCCCCAATTTAACACTGATTTTCCCCCTAAATTTACCATAAATCAGTCCGAAAATTACATAGGAATGAGTTTTAGGTTCAATTATCTTACCTCAATGAAGTCTTCTTGATTTGCTCCTTCAAAACCCTCTCCCAAAGCTTAATCCCAGATGAAAATATTGAAGAAATGGCTAAAGATCGCAAAGGCTGGGATTTATACCCTCCTGTCCAGTGGTTCCGCACATGCGGCCACTTACGTGCACCTGCATACCCGCACCTGTGGTCCCAGGTGCGCATCTGCGGAAAACACTTAGAAGCCCATCCTTCGCACCTACACTCAAAATTCCGCATCTGCGGCTTCGCAGGTGCGGTAAAAACCTCGCACCTGTGGAACTCCTCCAACACACAATAATTTGCACCTACGACGAGTCGTCCGCTTCTGCGGGCCCGCACCTGGAGTCCCCTATCCGCGGGTGCGGTAACATCAGCACCATCAGCATCAACTTCTATTTTCAAACTTAAAATCCCCCGATGGCTATCCGAAATCATCTCGATCCCCTCGGGACCCGAACCAAAAATACAAACAAGTCATAAATGATCAACCGGACTTAGTCGAACCCTCAGAACACCCAAAATAACATCGAAACTCCAATTCAACCCATGATTCATGCCTAAGATTCCTAAAACTTTCAAAAATCACCAACGATGTCGAAACCAACCAAAACACATCCGAATGACCTGAAAATTTACACACACATCCAAAATGACACTCCAAACCTGCTCCAACTCCCGGAATTCTATTCCGACCCTGATAGCCTATTTTCCACTGCCGACCGAAAATCGCCAAAGACTGACTTTCGCTAATTCAAGCCTAATTCTACACCGGACCTCAAAACCACATTCCAAACATACTCTTAAGTCCCAAATCACCTAACGAAGCTATCCGAGCCATAAAATCTATATTTCGAGTTTGTTTACCAATAAGTCAACTCTCAATTGACTTTTTCAATAGCCAATTTAAGAGACTAAGTGTCTCAATTCTCACCACGACCACTCCGAACCCGAACCAAATGTCCCCAACACATCATAAACAAACTAAAAAATGCATGAAAAGGTCGAAACAAGAATAACAGGGCTAATACCACGGAACGACCGACTGGGCCGTTCCATTCTCCCCCTCTTAAACAAACGTTCATCCTTGAACGGGTCTAGAAACATACCTGGAGTCTTCAAACAAGTGGGGATATCTACTCCGCATCTCCCGCTCGGTCTCCCAAGTGGCCTCCTCCACAGGCTGCCCTCTCCACTGGACCTTCACCGAAGCTATATCCTTAGATCTCAACCTCTTGTTCTGCCGACCCAAAATAGCCACCGGCTCTACCTCGTAGGACATATCACCCTCAAGATGAACTGTGTTGAAGTCTAAAACACGAGACGGGTCATTAATATACTTCTGGAGCATCGAAACATGGAACACCGGATGAACACTCGATAAGTTGGGTGGCAAAGCAATTCTATAATTCACCTCTCCAATCCTCTGAAGCACCTCAAAAGGCCCAATGAACCGGGGACTTAGCTTGCCCCTCTTCCCAAACCTCATAACACCCTTCCGGGGTGACACCTTCAGCAATACCTTCTCCCCCTCCATGAAAGACACATCCCGGTTTGCATAACTCTTCTACCTAGATTGCGCCTTGTGAAGCCGCTCCTGAATCAACTTCACCTTATACAACGCATCCTGAACCAAGTCTGTGCCCAATAGCCTAGCCTCGCCCGTCTCAAACCAACCAACTGGAGATTTGCACCTCCTACCATAAAAATCCTCATACGGAGCCATCTGGATACTGGACTCATAACTGTTATTATATGCAAACTCCGCGAGTGGCAGAAACTGGTCCCATGAACCCCCAAAATCAATGACACAGGCGCGCAACATATCCTCTAGAATCTGAATAGTACACTCTGACTGCCCGTCGGCCTGAGGACGAAACACTATGCTAAACTCAACCGGAGTACCCAACTCTCTCTGCACGGCTCTGCAAAATTGAGATGTGAACTGAGTATCTCTGTTGGAAATGATAGAAACTGGAACCCCATGCAATCGGAAAATCTTCCTGATATAAATCTCAGCTAACCGCTCCGAAGAATAAGTAGTACCAACTGGAATGAAGTGCGCAGACTTGGTCAGCCGATCCACAATAACCCATATAGAATCAAACCTCCTTGAAGTTTGTGGGAGTACAACTACAAAGTCCATTGTAATCAGCTCCCACTTCCACTCTGGAATATCTAATCTCTAAAGTAATCCACCTGATCTCTAGTGCTCATACTTGACCTGCTGACAGTTGAGACACCGAGCCACAAACTCAACAATGTCCCTCTTCATCCGCCTCCACCAATTATGTTGTCTCAGATCCTGGCACATCTTCGCGGCACCCGGATTGATGGAATACCGCAAAACTATGGGCCTTAACTAGAATCAACTCTCGAAGCCCATCCACATTGGGCACGTAAATCCGACCCTACATCCTCATGACCCTATCATCACCAATAACCACATCCCTTGCATCACCCGCCTGGACCCTGTCCTGCAGAACAAGCAAGTGTGGGTCATCATACTGGCATGCTCTAATCTGATCATAAAGAGAAGACCTAGAGGTTGCACAAGCCAATACTCGTGGGGGCTCTGATAAGTCCAATCTCACCAACTGACCTGCTAACGCCTGAACATCCTGTGCTAAAGGTCTCTCTGCTGCTGGAAGGTAAGCTATACTTCCAAAACTCTCTACTCTACGGCTCGGGGCATCGGCCACTACATTGGGCCTCCCCGGATGATATATAATAGTGAGGTCATAATCCTAGACAAAATCCAACCATCTCCTCTGACTCAAATTCAGATCCTTCTGCTTAAACATATACTGCAAACTACGGTGATCTATGAAAATATCACAATGCACTCCATATAAATAATGACGCCAAATCTTCAACGAGTGGACGATGGCTGCTAGCTCAAGATCGTGCTCTGGATAATTCTTCTCGTGCACCTTCAACTATCTGGACGCGTAGGAAATCACCCTACTGTCCTGCATCAATACTGCTCCAATGCCAACTCTCGAGGCATCACAATAATCTGTATAAGAACCTGAACCCGTAGGCAAAACTAACATCGGAGCTATAGTCAAAGCTGACTTGAGCTTCTGAAACCTTTCCTCACACTCCTCAGTCCACCTGAACTGACCACCCTTCTGGGTCAGCCTTATCATAGGTGCTGCAATAGATGAGTATCCCTCTACAAAACGACGATAGTACCCTGCCAAACTAAGGAAACTGCGGATCTCGGTAGCTGATGATGGTTTAGGCCAACTCTGCACTGCCTCCACCTTCTTCGGATCTACCTTGATCCCAGCACAAGACACCACATGGCCCAAAAATGCCACTGAATCAAGCCAGAATTCATACTTCGAAAATTTTGCATACAACTTCTTCTCTCTCAAAGTCTGAACCACAACTCTAAAATGTTGCTCATGATCTTCCCGAGATTGGGAATACACCAAGATGTCGTCAATAAACACGATGACGAAAGAATCCAGATAAGGTCAAAATACACTGTGCATCAAGTGCATAAAGGTTGTTGGGTCATTGGTCAGCCCGAATGAAATGACAAGAAACTCATAATGACCATATCTAGTCCTAAAGGCAGTCTTCCGGATGTTGGGCTCCCGAATCTTCAACTGATGATAGCTAGAACTCAAGTCAATCTTGGAAAATACTCTAACACCCTGTAATTGATCAAACAAGTCATCTATGCGAGATAAGGGGTACCAGTTCTTCACCGTAACCTTGTTCAGCTACCGATAATCAATTCACATACACATAGAACCTTCATTTTTCTTTACAAATGACACCGGTGCACCCCAAGGTAACACACTAGGCCGAATGAACCCCTTATCTAGGAGTTCCTGAAGCTGCTCCTTTAATTCCCTTCAACTCTATTGGTGCCATACGATAAGGTGGAATAGAAATAGGCTGAGTGCCTGGCACCAGATCAATACCAAAACAAATGTCCCTATCAAGTGGCATGCTTGGCAGGTCTGCAAGAAACACATCCAGAAAATCACATACCACAGGAACAGAATCAATAGCGGGAGTCTCACCACTGATATTCCTCACAAAAGCCAGATACGATAAACGTCCCTTTTCAACCATAAGCTGAGCCTTCAGGTAAGAAATCACCCTGCTAGGCACATACTCAGAAGAACCTCCCCACTAAACCCTCAGTACTCCAGGCATAGCCAAGGTCACGGTCTTAGCGTGACAATCAAGAACATCATAACACGGAAATAACCAATCCATGCCCAATATCACATCAAAATCAACCATGCTGAGTAACAGTAGGTCAACTCGGGTCTCCAGACCCCCAATAGATACCACAAACGACCGATACACACGGTCCACAAAAATAGTATCGCCCACCGGAGTCGACACATGAACAGACGTAACTAAAGACTGAAGGGGCATATCCAGAAAATGGGCAAAATATGACAAAACATAAGAATACATGGAACTAGGGTCAAATAAGGATAAAACATCTCGGTGACAGACTGAGATAATACCTATGATCACTGCATTGGAGGCCATAGCATCTGGCCTGGCTGGAAGCGCATATATACGAGCCTGACCTCCACCTGCTCGACCCCCCCTCTAGGGTAGCCTCTAGCTGACTGACTACCACCCCTAGATGCCTGGGTAGGTGGCGAAGTAACTGGAGCTGAAGTCAAAGGCATGCTCCTCAACTGAGATGGACCTCCAAGAAGATGAGGGAACTGCCTCCTCAATGCCCGAACTCTCTGCACTCATAACAACTTCCTGGTGCAGGAGACGGGGACCGAAGGGAACCACTAGAACCAGAATAACAACCCGAAGAACCATGCACGGAGGAACCCTGAATAGATGGTGCTCGAGAGGAGCTCTGAGCTGGGAGAGAACTAAATGACGAATGGCCTGAGTGAGAACTACGGGGACCCTGCCCCGAGGATGCACTACTGAAAGCTGGGCGAGCTGGCTGAGGAAGCCTAAATGGACAGCTTCTACTATGCGGAAACTGCCCTCTAGATGGAGCACCACTGAATCTTCCAGATCCACGAGGCCTCTTGGCCTCCCTCTCCTCTCGCTCCTGGCAGCGAACTGACTCAATATCTCGAGCAATATCAACAACCTGCTCGAAGGTAGCACCTGATACCCTCTCCCTAGTCATCAAAATACGGAGTTGATAGGTGAGGCCATCCAAGAACCTATTGATCCTCTCTCTATTACTACAGACCAACTCAATAGCATGATGAGCCAACTTTGAGAACCGCATCTCATATTGCGTCACTGATAGCTCCCCCTGACGCAGCAGCTCAAACTGCCTACGCTGCTCCTCCCTCTGAGACTGGGGAACATACTTCTGCAATAATATGGTAGAGAACTGTTTCCAGGTGAAGGTTGCTTCACCGATAGGCCTACGCCTCTTAAAATACTCCAACCAAGTGAAAGCAGCCCCCAAAAATTGAAAAGTAGCAAACGAGACCCCACTAGTTTCAGAATCCCAGCAGTACGAAGCATCATCTAACACTTATCCGGAAACCCCTAGGCATTCTCGCCCTCAGCTCCACTGAATGTCAGAGGTTGAAGTCTACTAAACCTCTCCATCCTGCGCTGCATATTGTCTGGCATAGCTGGAACCACGAAGTCCGTAACTGGGGCAACTGGCTGGGTTGGAACTGCCCTCAGTGTCTGAAGGCCCTGATTAACCTACTCAGGTGTCCAGGCAGCTGGAGTCTGAGTGTCTCCCCCGGCCTGAGACGTAGCAGCAGTAGTAGATACAACAATTTCCTGAGCAAGGCTGGTATATACAGTCAAGATATGAGCCAGAGTCTTCTGAAGCGCCAGAATAACAATGGGCAATGCCAGTGCCTAAGCCTATCCCACAGGAATATCCGCGGCGGGAACCTGATCTTGAATGGTAGGTGGATCCACTTGTACTGCCCCAGATGCTGCACGAATTGGTCCCCTACCTCTACCACGGCCTCGACCTCTCGCTAGTCTAGCTGGTTTCTGGTCAACCTGATCGATAGCACGTGATCTCACCATCTATAAGAGAATGAAACAACAATAGTTTAGATTTTGAGAATCAATAAAATGGCACGACAGAATCCAAAAAAATGAGATTTTTCCTAAAGGTTCTATAGCCTCTCGAAGATAAGTACAGACGTCTCCGAACCGATCCGCAAGACTCTACTAAACCTGCTCATGACCGTTGAGTCCAATATAACCTAGTGCTCTAATACCAACTTGTTACAACCCCAAATCAATATAGGCCGCGATGGCGCCTATCATGAAACTAGGCCAACCAACTATTGAGAGTAACACACAAAACCGTCCGTTTAATATCACAAGTCAAAGTAATGCATTTAAGGTTCCTATTTTAAAGATATAATTAACAGTAGTAATACAAAAAAATCAGATCTAACCACAACCCATCATCCGGATACAACTGTCATGAGCATCTAAAGAGATAAATACAATATCTGATCAGAAGCCCCTACTAGTAAAATTCGGATAATACTAGAAATCTACGAACTACGAAAGGAAAGAAGGCCAGCTGGGGACGCCGAACAACTACCTCTATCCTCGAGCAAACTCCGAGCAAAGGAGAAATCAGCTAACGTTCAGATCTGGTACCTGGACCTGCACACAAAGGTGCAGGGAGTAACGTGAGTACGCCAACTCAGTAAGTAACCAAAGTAACTAAAGACTTGAGTGTAGTGACGAGCATTTAAAAGTGATAGTTTCATAAAAACATGTGCCAGTGAAAACAAATAGAATAATCAAAAGACTACATTTACCTAATACTTTACAAACTCCAGTTCCCCTTCTAAACTTGCATAAAACATTAACTCAACGTCTATTAAAGTGACTCAGTGTAAAATGAGTGAAAAAAAATGATCTCACAATTTATAGCATCTCGGGCACAATATCACTCATACGTAAGGTCTCTTAGTCACTTATGACTCCTCTATCAGTACTCAATGCTCACACTTAGTACTCTCACTCAATAGGTACCATGTATCAACACAAACTGCTGCGGCGTGCAGCCTGATCCAAATAATATATATATATGCTGCAGCATGTAGCCCGATCCAAATAATAGTTGACAGCGCTCACTGGGGGTGTACAGGCTCCTACATCCCAAACGCTATATTGATGCGGCGTGCAGCCCGATCCAATATATATATATGTTGCGGCGTGTAGCCCTATCCATATAATATCTTATGCGGCGTGCAGCCTAATCCATAACTGTCCTCACAAACTCGGCTCTCGGCCTTACTCAGTCATCCTCTCAAGCCACTCGGGCAACTCATCTCAACATCACGGGACTCAGCCCCAAATACCTCACAGTATTCTAATACATTGTGATAGCAGTGAAATAGCTCCAAGTAATCATATGACTGAGTTCACAAATTTCCTATCAAAAATAGTGTGAGAATAGCTTAAAAATACCCTTAGGGTCTAAACAGATCGGCACAAGGCCCCAAACATGGCATAGTGCCATAATATAATATAAACTTCAAGAATACAGGACATCGTATGATTTCAAATCAAATACACGGCATAAT
Organism: Nicotiana paniculata; assembly: GCA_005239505.1. NCBI lineage: Eukaryota > Viridiplantae > Streptophyta > Magnoliopsida > Solanales > Solanaceae > Nicotiana > Nicotiana paniculata. The sequence goes on from ML319109.1 coordinate 144,038, forward strand.
AGTCGCCACGGGACGGACCAAGTCATAACCCCTACCGGTGCACGCCCACACGCTCGTCACCTAGAATGTGCGTCACCTCATTTACCAAAACAAAGTGAAATACCGGGGTTTCATACCCTCAGGTCTAGATATACAATCGTTACTTACCTCAAACCGGACCGCAAACTAGTTTGCGATGCTCTTTCCCCTCGAGGTGGCTCCCAAATGCTTCGAGTCTATCAAAATCAGATTATTAACATCAAAATATGCTAGGAAGACAAAATCCATTCGAAAATTATCATAATTGGGCACAAATCCCGAAATTGGCCAAACCCGACCCCTAGACCCACGTCTTGAAACTCGATAAAAATCAGAAAATCGGAATCATCATTCTCCCACGATTCTATACATACCTAGAACATCAAAATCGGACCACAATTGCTCGTTCAATTACTCAACCAAAGTCTCAAATTATCCAAGCCCTAACCCCCAATTTAACACTGATTTCCCCCCCCNATCTCAACGAAGTCCTCTTGATTTCCTCCTTCAAAACCCTCTCCCAAAGCTTAATCCCGGATGAAAATATTGAAGAAATGGCTAAAAATCGCGAAGACTTGGATTTATACACTCATGTCAATGGTTCCGCATCTGTGGCCACTTATACGCACATGCGGACCCGCACTTGCGGTCCCAGGTGCGCACCTGTGAACAACACTTAGAAGCCCAGCCTCCGCACCTGCGCTCAAAATTCCGCATTTGCGGCTTCGCAGGTGCCGTAAAAACCTCGTACCTGCGGAACTCCTCTAACCCACAATAATCGGCACATCTGACGAGTCCTTCGCTTCTTCCGGCCCGCACTTACGGTCCTCTATCCGCAAGTGTGGTAACATCAGCACCAGCAACATCAACTACTATTTTCCAACTTAAAATCCCCGATGGGCATCCGAAATCAACCCGAGCCCCTCGGGACCCCAACCAAAAATACAAACAAGTCAAAAATGATCACCCAGACTTAGTCGAACCCTTGGAACACCCAAAATAACATCGAAACTCCAATTCAACCTATGATTCAAGCCTAAGATTCCTAAAACTTTTGAATATCACCAACGATGCCGAAACCAACCAAAACACATCTGAATGAACTGAATATTGACACACACGTCCAAAATAAAACTGCGAATCTACTCCAACTCCCGGAATTCCATTCCGACCCTGATAGCCAATTTTCCACTGCCGACCGAAAATCGCCAAAAACTGACTTTCGCCAATTCAAGCCTAATTCTACACCGGACCTCAAAACCACATTCTGAACAGACTCCTAAGTCCCAAGTCACCTAACGAAGCTATCTCAGCCATAAAATCTACATTTTGGGGTCGTTTACCAATAAGTCAACTCCCATTTGACTTTTTCAACTATTAGGCCAATTTAAGAGACTAAGTGTCTCAATTCTCATCACAACCACTCCGAACCCAAACCAACCGACCCCAACACATCATAAACAAACTAAACAATGCATGACAAGGCAGAAAGAGGAATAAAAGGGCTAATACCACGGAACGACTGACCGGGTCGTTACAATTTTCGTAACTCATATGATACCCTTAACTACTCCAACACCTATTTGAATATATCCCAAGGATCACAATGTCATATCCGCGAGACTGGATTACCCATGTCGGGGTTCACTATGTTTATCTTGCACGATCTGTTGATTTGTCCGTGTCCTCTTGTCTAGCCATAAATAGGCTCTTCTTGAATCAACTACTAACTACTCGTTGTCCCATTCTCATATTAATATTCCGTGTAATCTTTCTTGGGTTATTTCATTTATCTTAACTTACCTCTTCCATTGGCCCTTATATATCAATAACATCCTGGGTAGGAACCCTTACTCCATTTCATTAACGTCGTACTTGCATAATGTTCTAGGATCGTAGCATATCTGTAGGCTTTGAATAAGTGCAATTTCAACCCTTCCTCATTTTATCGCATTTTTCCTTTACCATTCCATATTCCCCATTTAGGTAAGTACCAAGATTTAGTGCTACGACGATCTACCTACAGATGTTTTACCTCTTTATATTTGGTGTCTTTTCACATCGTTGATGATCCTTACTCGCCTGACGGTAATTATTCCGTACCACGGATAACGAAATTCCTAACTCATGAGGGTGACACTTAGTGTAACTGTAACATACAGTCCCTTAGGGAAGCGGCTTCCTGAATGACCATTCTCAGAATTTCTCATGAATCTTCTTCTGTTGTCCATTCTATTATCGCCGGAACGCAATCTGAAATTCTCATGATACTGACCAACTTTATCAAATCACTCAGTCCCTAATTCATGTTTAATTTATCTTGTTCACCAATCCATACTGATTTCTATTACTCTGGGGTCTAACTTTTCCTTCTAGTAATCACGTTAGAGTCATGAACTTATTTCTCGAAATGAGGATATGACTTTATGGCCTATACACTTTTGTTGCTTCAAGGCATGTCACCTCTCGTCTTTTCCTTCACTTGACTATAGACTCTGTAATACTGACTATAGACTCGTCATTGTTTTATCTATTATTTTCATCCATGTATCACATCTTACTCATAAAGCTTCATTAACTCACTTCTTATTTCCCTGCTAATATTTTTGTCTGTCATTTTATTTTGATAAATTCAACAAGACAATCTCTTGTTTTTAGCTCCCCTTATTTCATCCACCGGCTTTTCTCTAGCTGTACTGTTCTAGAGTGCACCATCTAGGTGTCTCAGAAGGAGATCTTCTAGCACATTTGCAATATCCTTTGAAATGTCAACTAACACAAACAATCCATTAACCATTTTGGGTTACTCTAACCCCAAACGGATCCTGATATCCCGCCCTTCTCTTAAACTACACATGATAGCCCTCATAGGGCATAAGTGATATGGGTGTGGCCAATTATACATACATCTACTGTTGAAGGTAACTCAAAATGCTTATATTTTTTCTGCCCGAATTGTAAATACTGATAATTTTCATTAGTTGGGTGCCTCGTACCTTTCTTCACCTTGCTTCTTTTAGTTGTTGAAACCTGTATCTACCTTCTGATTCTCTCGTTGCGTTTTACCATAAAGGTGGATAGATATTTTTGCCTTAAGTATACCTATCAAGCAGCTTACACATCTTATACACACATTAATCCATCATAAGAATGATGCAAAATCGAGTTCCTCTGACTCAACTCTTCCACAGCCACATTCAATCTCTTACCAACTGTCTTTTTGGATGTAGGTATCATTCTATTGTGAATATAAAAGAATTTAGGAATTTGAATTTCTACAATTGAGCTCTACCACACGACCTAGAGTAAGAAGAAAGAGTAACAGTCCTAAATGCCCTGTAGCCTCCTGCCTATAAGCGTGGTTCATGTTATACCCCATGTTTTTGTAGGTGAAAGTACGCCATAAGTAAATCGATGGAAGCTCGGAAATGAGATGTTACATCCCGCATTCACGTACGTTAAAGTTTCATCGTAAGTTAATCGACGTAAGTTCGGGAATGAGATTTTTTGAGATTATAAGAATTATTCTATTTCAAATAAGTGATGAGTAAATTCGTGAAGGTGAGAGGGTAAGAAAATCGAAGAAAATGAATTTCATCAAAGTTTGACATTTTGAGATAAAATACGATCCGAGCTATAATACCCCGGTATTTATGGACTAGTGCCATACAATGTACTACATGATCATGATAGTAAGGTTTATAAGGTGTGTTAAAAATAAGTAGTATTTTAAGTAATTTGGGATAATTTTAAATTATTTGGATAATTCGGTAATTATGGATTTTTAAGTGGGAGATTAACTTATAATTAAGAAATTATTCGATAACAAATTAACTCCCTAACGTGGCAGCAATCATGAAGGCTTAAATCAAGCCTAATGTGACTCTTAAGTTCATTTAATAAGGTGGTAAGATTGGAGGAGTCTTTGTGGCTTACTCATACAAAGTGTGGGGCCCACACCCACTTATATAAAAATCCTTTCAAAATCACAAATTGAGATGCTTATACATGTAGGAACGGATGGAAGTTCTCAAATACGATTTCATAAAATTCTTTATAAAGTGAGATAGATTGACGTGATTTTGCTTTAGCAAATTGTTTTATCCGAAATTATATTGAGTAATAGCAATGGGATTTTGCGATTCTAAAGGGAGTACGGTGCATTATTTCTCAAGAATATCATACGAATTTTTCCCTACTTCGATCCGTTGCGACGTGTTGTTGCAAGACGTGTTCTAGAAGACTTTTCAAGAGAATCGGTCCAGGTATGTTAAGGCTATCCCTTCTTTCCTTTTGGCATGATCTATACGACACGAACAAAATGAGCAAATGCACAACTTTCATAAATGACTCTTCATAGAAGTATTAGAGATGCCTATGTTCTTTAATTCCCATATGTATTATTGTTCTATCGTCTCTTCGTGGGACTGAGAAAATATGTATGTTGATAAGTTTGTTTTATGATTTAATCAGAGATATAATGGTCTTATGACGTTCCGACAGATTTTATTGACGTACTTCTCATCCATTGCACTGATTTATACATGTACATTGACCCATGACCAGACGGTGTTATATACACGTATGTATGTATATTATATGTATATGGGATATGGGAAAAGGTTACAGTGTTATATACGCACCACCACCTGATCAGCTGGAATACATTGATGATTTTTCTCACAGTGGCCAAGATGATATGATGGGATGCCCTCAGAGGCTTGATGATGTTATGAACACATGTACCTATGCACGACATGGAATTCATATGCATATGCATGACAATATGAGTTTTTCATGATTTACAGAGTTATTCAGACTTACATGTATAGTCTTTTACTCCATGTTTCTCTCATGTCTATTATTTACTGATATTCATTCCTTACATACTCGGTACATTATTTGTACTGGAATCCCTTTTGCCTGGGGAAGCTGTATTTCATGCCCGCAGGTCCCGATAGACAGGTCAAGAGTCTCCAAGTAGGATATCAGCTCAGTGGAAGATGTTGGTGCGCTCCATTTGCTCCGGAGTTGATTGTTTGGTTAGTATGATTTAGATGTGTATTATTTATGATAAGTATGTACTCTTAGAGACTTGTAGACAAATCCATGTACAAGGATACTTGTATGGCATTGTCGGCCTATGTTCTGAGTATATAAAGGATCATGTCGGCCTTATAGGCCCGTACATCATATGTATAAGTCGGTATTTCAATATAAGTATTTCCTCATGTGTTATTCTACTTATCTCACGAAAGCCTTTCCACTCATTTACCTATAAGAGTATGATATGAGAAGATGCATTACGTTCGTACTCGGTTGACTAAGGTACCGGGTGCCTATCGCGGCCCATTAGTTTTGGTCGTGACATAAGTGGTATCAAAGCAGTTTTGTCCTAGGGAGTCTACAAGCCGTGTCTAGTAGAGTATTATTTATGGGTGTGTTGTGCACCATACTTATTAGCAGGAGGCTACCGGGCATTTAAGATTTCACTCTTTCTTCTCACACTAGATCATGTGATAGAGCTCAATTATAAGAATTCATACTCCTAACTTCTATTCGTAATGTGACAATACCTATATCTAGAAAGACAGTTGGTAAGAGATTGAATGTGGCTATGGAAGACTTGAGTCAGGGGAACGCGATTTTTCATGATGCTTATGATGAGTAAATGTAAGGTCTTCAGTAGATCATGTATGTACTAAGACGTGTAAGCCTATTGATAAGGAGCCTTGAGGCAAGAATATCTATCCACCCCTATGGTGGAAGGCAATGAGAGATTCAGAGGATAGATACAAGTTTCAACAAGTAAAAGAAGCAAGATGAAGAAAGGTACGAGCCGCCTAACAATTAAGGCAGAGGAATATAAGCCTTTTGAGTTACCTTCAACAATAGCAGAGGTATTGTACAATTGGCCACACCCATCTCATTTATGCCCTATGGGGGCTAACAAAAGTAGTACGAGAAGGATAGATATCAGGATCCAACTGGGGTAAGAGTGACCCAAAATACTGGATGGATTGTTTGCGTTAATTGACATTTCCGAAGGATATTGCAAATCTGCTAATAGATCTCCTTGTGAGACATCCATATGGTGCACTCTAAAATAGTACAGCTAGATATAAGTACTACAAAGATAGGCACTGGAATACTGAAAGGGATAAGAATTACCTTCGTGTGGCTCCATCCCTAGTAGAGAGAGAATGTTAGGCAACCCAAAGAGCCAGTGGATGGAGCAAGGGGACCTAAAAGCAAAAGAATGTCTAGTTGAAATTTTTGAAATAAAGTGATAGACATAAATGTTAGCGGGAAATAAGAAGAGATTTAATGATGCATTATGAGTAAGGTGTGATATATGGATGACAACGGTAGATAAAAAATGATAATATTATAGAGTCTATAGTCAAGGGAAGAAAAAGACGAGAGGTGACAGGCCTTGGGAAAACAAAATAGTATAGGTCATAAAGTCACATCCTCATTTTGAGAAATAAGTTTGTGACTCTAACGTGATTAACAGAAGGAAAAGCTAGACTCCAGAGTAATAGAATTCAGTATGGACTGGGGAACAAGAAAAGCTAAGCATGAATTAGGTACTGAGTAATTTGATAATAGTCGGCATCATGAGAATTCAGAGATTGCGTTCCGGCAATAATAAGATGTATGACATAAGAATACCCTATAAAGCCCATCCAGGAAGACGCTTCCCTAAAACAAGAAATGTGAGCAAAGTTAAGCTTAAGGGACTATATGTGCCAGTTACACAAGGTGTCACCCTTGTAAGTAAGGAATTTTGTTATTCTTGGTATAGAAGGATTATCGCACGGCGAGTAAGGGTCATCGATTATCTGAAAAGATGCCAAATATGAAGAGGTAAAACATCTATAGGTAGATCATTATAGCGCTAAATCTTATTACTCCCCTAAGGAGGGGGGGGGGGATATGGAGTGATGTGACATAAAGTCAGAATTAAGTGGTTCTAGTAATTATAGAATGGTAAAGGAAGAACGCGATAAAAATGAAAAGGGGATAAGATTTCACTTATTCAAAGCCTACAGATATACTACAATTCCAGAAAATTATGCAAACATGACGTCAAGGAAGGAAGTAAGGGTTTCTGCCTAGATGTTATGGATAAATAAGGAGCCAGTACGAGACGTAAGTTAAGACAAAGGAAATAACCCAAGAAAGATAACACGTAATATTGTATGAGAATGGGCCAACGAGTAGTTAGTAATTGATTTAGAAAGATCCTAGTTATGGCTAGACAAGAGGATACAATCAAATCAACAGATCGTGCAAGATAAACATAGTGAACCCCAACATGGGGAATTCAGTTAATCCTTGAGAAATATTCAGATAGGAATTGAGGTGGTTAAAGGTACCGTACGAGTATTACGACAATAAAAGAGAATGCCATTTGGAAGACTGTCAAAATATCAGTTTGCAAGAAACCCTACAAGCACAAGGGTGTGGAGTTAAGTAATTACCGATAATTATAGGCGAGGAAGGACATTAAAAATTTTGTCGGGTAAATGATGTAATAAGCTCGCAGCCTATCAAGAATCATAGGGTCCTCCCTAAGTACTACAATGAAAGTCTAGATGAGGAAATAAGGAATAAGGCTTCAACCTAAACATAATAACTTGAAGGAGAAATGGTCATATAAAAACAGTCTCACTACAAAATTGTATGCACTCCATAAGAAAGTGGCACCTACCGTGGCTAACAGACATGAAGTAAAAATCAGAAGTGATATTCAAGATCATATGAGTGGTATGGAATACACAAATGTATGGTCACTAAGATAAATTAAGTATGCCGCAACAAGGGGGCAGAAAGACCGGGAAAATTAATTGCCTATGTTTAAAGAAAGCTGAGAAGGAACAAAAGGACTTATTCGATAGTTGATTCAGAGTAAATTACTTTATAAGCTCACTTACGATTTAAAAATATTATCCATGCATTTTATATACTGACATTCATACAGCCATAGAAGACTCCGTTATAAGTAAAGGAAAGAATTGAGCCCAGGTGAAAGACAAAGAATTGAATTGTTAGAAGATTGTATCATCGATATTCCATAGCGCCATGAAAGGCTAAAGTAATAACTAATACCATGAGCCACAGATCGAAAGATAGTTTAAGCCTACATAAAGTCTTACCAAAAGGAAGAGGAAACTAAGGAGTTACATCAACTAAGTAAATCATAAATCTGATTATTGGAACCAAAAAATTATATAGCTCGTGATTGAGAACATTGCAGGATTATTCTTAGATATCACAGGTACAAGAGAGATAGTACAGTAGCCATATTCTATAATGGCTCTACAATAAAGGCAGTTAGAAGAAGTTCCAGCCTCATGAGAAGTCAGTATGAAGCTCCCACCGGGTTGTGTACGTACCAGAGGTGCAAGTATTATAATAGAGCATTAAGTCATGTATGTGAATTATACCTATGCGGAACGAAGGTCATGAAAGAGATAGAAGATACAATGCAAGATTTTAAGGTAGTGAGGTAAAGGTGAACAACGTATGAGATATCAAATGCAGAAGGTTGTGAATAGACCATACTTCAGATAAAAGGCTAGAAGCGCGGGGATTCAGTATCCATGAATGATAGCAGTGTCGTCAGTGGCATACTTTCCAGCCTATGGTTTCTAGGTATGGATAGGTAGGGTAAAGGAGAGTTTGGGATAATGTGATGTCTCGCTTGATGTTCCAGAATAACATAAGGAAATCTATGGTGCAACCAAGTTGAAGGAACGTTGTGAGTAGTATAAATGGATATGTGTAAATCGCAAGCTAAAGTATGGTAGAGCTACAAGTTTTTAGAAAGACAAGAGTAAGGATAAGAAAAGGGCAAGTGAGAAGGTGATAAAAATGGATAAGTCCTCGTGATTAACCTCATGAAAACAAGAAGAGCTTCTAGTTTCTCTAAGTTATAGAAAGCTCAGTATAGCCAGAATGAACTCGAAGGAATCTAAGACTAATAGCCTTTAGAAGAGATGGAATGCTCCCCTCGTAGTAGAATAACGCTGACATTAGGCCATCATTCTTAAGATGAACAGTAATGAAGAAGCATTAAAGGACTGAGATTTATATCTATAGATAAGCAACAAAAATAACATGGAGTTTGGTAGAAGACCTCAGTAACAATAAATTGAGGTAAGAGTTATGGTATAGTATGACCTACCTTGATGCAGTAAAGTCATACATATGGATAAAGAATCTGTGAAATAAAGTATAGTAGTATTCGCAAGTTCAACAAAGTACTGAGCGAAGAATTTCAGTATACCTATAGGTTCCCAGAGGAGCACAATGTTATAATTATGTATTTGTTCACAAAGTGAGGCCTAGAGATTGGCTAAAAGCTGGAGGAAAAAGGGGAGAAGATTCATATATGGCGCACTTACAAGGTCAGAGTCATACAGGCTGCATGATAGAAGGTAGCAACAACTACGAGATTGGAAGGATTCCGACCACAAGTCGTGGTGTGAGAAAGAGGCCTAAAGGGGGGAATGCCCTTGACTTTGGAATTATTCACAGAACAGTTGCCTATATGGCAAGGAAAGTACCAAAGTATTCGAAAGACATAAGCTATGAGAATGATAAGTGCATCAGTCAATATTCGAGGATGAATGGTCAAAAAGGAGGAATGATGTTACACCCCATGTTTTCGTACGTGAAAGTACGCCATAAGAAAATTGATGGAAGCTCGGAAATGAGATGCAACATCCCGCATTTTCGTACGTTAAAGTTTTGTCGTAAGTTAATCGACGCAAGTTCGGGAATGAGATTTTTTTGAGATTATAAGCATTATACTATTTCAAATAAGTGATGAGTTAATTCGTGAAGGTGAGAGGGTAAGAAAATCGAAAAAATGAATTTTGTCAAAGTTTGACATTTTTGGATAAAAGACGGTCCGAGCTATAATACCCGGTATTTATGGACTAGTGCCATACAAGGTATTACATGACCATGATAGTAAGGTTTGTTAAAAGTAAGTAGTATTTTAAGTAATTTGGGATAATTCTTAATTATGTGGATAATTGGGTAATTATAGATTTTTAAGTAGGAGATTAACTTATAATTAAGAAATTATTGTATAAGGAATTAACTCCCTAATGTGGCATCAATCATGAAGGCTTAAATCAAGACTAATGTGACTATTAAGTTCATTTAATAAGGTGGCAAGATTGGAGGAGTCTTTCTTGCTTAGTCATACAAAGTGTGGGGCCTACACCCACTTATATAAAAGGCCTTTCAAAATCACAAATTGAGATGCTTATACATGTAGGAACGGATGGAAATTCTCAAATAAGATTCATACAAATCTTTTACAAAATGAGATAGATTGACGTGATTTTGCTTCAGCAAATTGTTTTATCTGAAATTATGTTGCGTAATATCAATGAGATTTTGTGATTCTAAGGGGAGTACGGTGCATTCTTTCTCAAGAATATAATACAGATTTTCCCTTATTTTGATCTGTAGCGACGTGTTGTCTCAAGGCGTGTGCTAGAGGAATTGTCAAGAGAATCGGTCCAGGTATGTTAAAGTTATCCCTTCTTTCCTTTTGGCATAATCTATATGACACGAACGAAATGAGCAAATGCACAACTTTCATAAATGACTATATTCATAGAAGTATTAGAGATGCCTATGTTCTTGAATTCCCATATGTCTTATTGTTCTATCGTCTTTTCATGGGTCTCAGAAAATACGTAAGTTTATAAAGTTTCTTTTATGATATTAATCAGAGATATAATGGTCTTATGACGTTCGAGAGATTTTATTAGCGTAGCTCTCAGGAATTGAATTGATTTATACATGTACATTGACCCATGACAAGATGGTATTATATACGCGTATATATGTATATTCTATGTATGTGGGATATGGCAAAAGTTACGGCGTTATATACGCACCACCACCTGATCAGCTGGTAAACATTGATGATTTTGCCCATAGTGGCCAAGATGATATGATAGGATGCCCTTAGAGGCTTGATGATGTTATGAACACATGTACCTATGCACGACATGACATTTATACACTATGAGTTTTTAACGGTTTACAAAGTTATTTAGACTTACCTATTGAGTTTTTTACTCCATGTTTCTCTCATGTCTATTCTTTACTAATTTTCATTCCTTTCATACTCGGTACATTATTTTTACTGACGTCCCTTTTACCTGGGGATGCTGTATTTCATGCCCGCGGGTCCCGATAGACAAGCCAAGTGTCTCCAAGTAGGCTATAGCTCAGCGAAAGATGTTAGTGCGCTCCATTTTTTCCAGAGTTGCTTGTTTGGTCAGTATGATTTAGATGTGTATTTTTTGGTATGGCGAGGCCCTGTCCCGACCTTTATGATAAGTATGTACTCTTAGAGGCTTGTAGACAGATGTCATGTATACAAATACTTGTATGGACTTGTCGACTTATGTTCTGAGTATATAAAGGATCATGTCGGACTTACAGGCCCGTACGTCATATGTATAAATTGGTATATCATGTTAAGTATTTCCTCATGTTTTATTCTACCTATGTCACGATAGCTTTTCCATCTCATATACGTATAAGAGTGTGATACGAAAAGATGTGTTACATTGGTACTCGGTTGAGTAAGGTACCGGGTGCCCACCGCGGCCCATCGGTTTGGGTCGTCACAGTGCACAACACACCCATAAAAAAGACTCTACTAGACACGACTTGTAGTCTCCCTAGGACAAAACCTGGTTCTGATACCACTTTTGTCATGACCCAAACCGATGGGCCACGACCGACACCTGGTACCTTACTCAACCGTGTACCTACGTAACGTTTCTTTAATATCATACTATCATAGCTAAATTAAATTTAAAGGCTGCTATGAGTTTACTAGAATGAAACATGAGGGAACACTCGACATAGGACGACACAACTTGTAATACAAACTTATACATATGGCATACGGTCCTATAAGGCTTAAATGATCACTCGTACACGTGAACATAGGCCGGCAAGGCCATACAATATTTCATATACATGACATATGTCTACAAGACTCGAAGAGTACATAAACGTCATAAGGCCAGGACAGGGCCCCGACATACCAATCAATACGTGTCCAATGCATACTGACTAAATAGGCAACTCCAGAGAAAATGGAATGCACCAACACCTTCTGCTGAGCAGATCATTTACTTGGACGGCTCTCTACCTGTCTATCGGGACATGTGGGCATGAAACGCAACCTCCCTAGTACAAGGGGCGTCAGTATAAATATTGTATCGAGTATGTAAGGAATGAAAATCATTAAATAATAGACATGAGAGAAACATGGAGTAAAGGACTCAACAGGTAAGTCTGAATAACTCTGTGAATCATTAATATTTATAATGACATGTATATGCTTTTAAATGTCAAACCATGCATAGGTACATGTGTTAATAACATCATCACACCTCTGAGGGAAATCATATCATCTCGACCACTGTGGGCAAATCATCAACGTATACCAACAAATCAAGTGGTGGTGTGTATACAATGCCTTAATCTTTTCCCATATCCCTTATACATATCGTACGAGAAATTCAACATACAATACTACTGTCACGACCCCAAATCTATACTAGTTGAGATAGCGCCTATCGTTGGACTAGGCCAGCCAAATTAAAACTCAAAACGAAAAGCATCTTTCATTTATATCCTTATTAAACTGATAATCCATAAAGGTTTCATTTAATCATTTTTAAAATATAGCTACACCGAAGTTAAATACAACCCCCAAGATCCCGCAGTCACTGGTCATGAGCATCTACAGAAAATATACAACTCTGGAAATAAACTATATAATGATAAATAGGAGAGAGTAGGGCTGCAGACGCATGCAACTACCACGCAAAATCTCCTAGAAGTCTCTGGTACAGATACACAACTCACTCTGTCCTAGCACCTGGATTTGCACACAAGGTGCAGGGAGTAATGTGAGTATGCCAACTCAGTAGTAATGAAAATAAATCAAGTCTGAGCAGTAAGAAACACATAAAGTCAAATAATCATTTCACAATAAGCACAGTCTTTCTTTCCAACAATGTATACGTTAAATCATCACGCTTAAAAACCGATTTCAGTAAAAACCATTTTGGAATATACTTGCCGACAACTTCAACCTAACTTTCAAGAGTTTAGTGTAAAAAATGATAAAAATCATAAAAAGCCTCTCGGGCAAAACCTATTTCATAAGTTCAGAGTGAAAGTGGTAAAATCATAAGTAGCCCCTCACGCAAAACATGTATCAGAAACTGCCCCTCAGGCGTAACATCACTCAGAATCAGCCCTCTAGCATACCTCCCAGTCACTCATAATCAGCCCCTCGGGCAACCTCACAGTGACGCGTACCTCCCAATCACTCGTCACTCGTCACTTAGTACTCGCACTCAGTAGGTACCTGCGCTCATTAAGGGTGGGTACAGACTCGGAGGAGCTCTTTCAGCCCAAGCGCTAATATCAAGCCACCTCGTGGCATATCATATCCTCACAATCAGGACCTCGGCCTCACTTAGTCAGAAACTCTCAAAAAGCCACTCGGGCGGTTAGTAAAACGGGGTACTCGACCCAAAAACATCATTTTATATCTCAAAATAGTGTAAATAAGGCTGAGTTTCAAAATCAGTTAAACATAATATGACTGATTGTAAATTATAAGTCAACACAGTGAGGAATAGCAGTAAAAATCCCCAAGGGGTCTAAATAGGTCGGCACAAGGCCCCAAACATGGCTTACAACCCAAATATAACAATAGTCTAAAAACACGATTTAACATATGATTTAAAAGTAAATACGCAACTCAATTTGCCACGGGAAGGACCAAGTCCAAATCCCCAATCAGTGCACGACACACACTCGTCATCCAGCATGTGCGCCACTCCGAAAATAGTGAGAAAGTACATGGTCCGGGGTTTCATACCCTCAGGACAAGATTTACAGTCATTACTTACCTCAAGCCGGCCCAAATACTAATCTGCGATGCTCTTGCCTCTCGAATCGGCTCTTGACTGCTCCGAATCTAACCAAACCAGATTAATATCATCAATATACGCTAAAGGAGTAAAGGCTTATTAAAAAACTATCAATTTTAACAAAAATTCCCGAAATTGGCCAAACCCGACCCTTGGGCCCACGTCTCGGAATTCTATAAAAATCACATCTCAAGAATCCTTATCCTTTCCCGAGTCTACACTTATAAAATGCATCAAAATACGACCACAATTAACCCCTAAATTCCTTAATTATAAGTCTCAATTTCCCAAACTCGAAACCCCCAATTTATGCCATTAAATTCAACTAATTCCAAGCCTAATCTATCAAATATCAACATAGAATTGAGTTTTTTAGTCCAAAAAACTTACCTCCACAGAGGACCCTCGAAATCCCTCTTCAATTTGCTCCTAAAAGCCTCTTCCCGCATGCAAAATATGATGAAAGTGCCAAAATTCGCGAAGGCTGTAATTTATACTAACTGCCCTGTGGTTCCGCACCTGCGGAAAATACTAGAAGGCTAGTCTCCGCACCTGTGATCAAACTTCCGCATCTGCGGTAAAAACCTTGCACCAGCGGAACTCCTCTAACCCACCTAAAACCGCATTTGTGACGAGCCGTCCGCTTTTGGGGGCCCCCACCTACGGTACCCTATCAGTGTTAACACCAGCACCAGTAGCATCAACTGCTATTTTCCAACTTTAAATCCCCCGATGGATATCCGAAATCACCCTAAGCCCCTCGGGACTCCAACTAAACATGCCAACACATACCATAACCTTATTCAAACTTAGTCGAGCCTTCGAAACACCAAAAACATCGCAAAAACATCAAATTCACCTCGGATTCAAGCCTATGAACTTTGAGATTTCTAAATTTTTCCAAAGATGCCGAAACCATCCAAAACACGTCCGATTGACCTGAAATTTTGCACACACATCCAAAATGACACTACGAAGCTATTCCAATTTCTGAAATTTCATTCCGACCCCGATAGTTAATTTTCCAATGCCGACCGAAAATCGTAAAAAAATCAAATTCGCCAATTCAAGCCTAATTCTACTTCGGACATCAAAATCATATTCCGAACACACTCCTAAGTCCTAAATCACCTTACGAAGCTATCCGACCATAAGATATCCATTCCGAGGTCGTTTATCAATAAGTCAACTTCCAAGTGACTTTTCCAACTATTTAACCAAGTTAAGAGACTAAGTGTCTCATTTCTCTCCAAAAATAGCTCCGGACCCGAGCCAACCAGTTTAACACAACATAATGAAGCTGAACCACATATAATAAAGCAGAAATAGGGGAAACAAGGCTGTTACTCTCGCAATGACCGGTCGGGTTGTTACATCTCGTCCTCGAACGTGCCAAGAGTTGTTCTCTAACACCATCAGACTGGCGCGTAACCTCACCATGCACATACCCGGGAGTGATCTTACGCCACCTTATCCCAAATAGGTCTGATAACACACATAACTGAAATTTCACAATTCGACCTGACCCATAAACCTTAGAACCAAATTTCAATTTCTGAAATACATTGTAAGATCAAAATTCCACAACTATAAACTGAATAAGTTTGAACACGCTGTATAAAGCCATACCAGTAACCCAAGATGCAATTACACAATATACCTCATGAATCACACTCATGGCGATAACTCTTAATCACAATAGCTACTCAAAACAACCCAATACCGGTACATAACCTCTTATCAAGCAATGACTTGCTCTACACGATTATATACTGCCGATGATGGAAGAAACATGTAGGAACTAGCAACCATTCATCCGATCAGCATCAATATCCTCACAAATATAATGCAACTAGATCTGGAATACCTTTTTTAAGTCCGACGACCTTGACTAAGCTACCACAAACACTCTAGCAACATGACGCATCAATACAATCCAACCCATAACCTATGCAACTCGTGCACCCAATAACAACATCTCACAACTCCAATCATAGAAAAGATTCACACGGGAGGACTATCCTGCCATTAACAATTACCATCACAACCCCATGCTAAATGCCTGGCACACATCGTAAAATCAGAACATACGAATCTGACACCAAGGATCATATCTCCACATGAAATACTTCAAGCCACCTTTCTCAAAATCAATAACCATGCGTAATTCGACGTCAAGTACTCAAAGTGCATTTCCCTAACCACGGAGAATCGAACGATACCATGCCACACGAACCCGCAAGGACATAACCAATACGTCTCAATCCCACAATACCCAATTACTTACCTTACTCAAATCTAGCTATAAGGCATAATTAGAGCCACACCATATATGCCTATAACCAACGATTACAACTCATCGCAACACCGGAGGGTAACTGATACATTAGTCTAGAACATGAATAAACTCAATGACAATAGAATGGTACATCCCTTAGAAACAGAAATTCAGAGTCAACAATTCCGACCCGGTGCAGAACACACACTCATACTGCCTACCAATAACCCTAAATCAACTCTGGTCAGCCACACATATAGATATTCACCAAAAGTTCACAAGGACTGAACCATGGTACATACTATCATCTGACTAGCTTTGCTCGCATCTTCACGGTTCACTACCACAAAATAACCTGTTTATGAGAACTCTCAGTCTCGAGGTCCTGAAGCGCACCAATTACAATATCTGATCTCAACTCCACCGCTCGAATACATAACACATCCCTAATACTCAATCATTCCACGAGGGATACCCCTATAATTCTTTCGTGTTACCATGAAACCTTGAATATCAGTAGTCGATTCAACAAGAGAGTGTCGCAATACCGGGGAAGCACCCTTAACTCTACACATTGACCTTCCTGAAATTTATACCCTCATCAAGCCACCCAGTTGGTGATATCATCTACCTAGTCATTTGAAACGGCCAATGTTGTCTATGAATTTTTGACCTTCATCCAAGAACTGAATTGTGACCCCACATATGCAAATATCATCTCTACACAACATACCGCATACGCCATGTCATCCTATGATGAATACGAGAACCTCATGCTCCCCTTCGAGCCACAAGCAACTGCGTACCCAACTAGCTAAGAACTTTCCATTTGATCCCATTTAGAAGCAAAATCATTACACATCACCTGCTCCTCACGCCCGTATAAAATACACACCTCTAACCGTAGAAGAAACCATCAGGATCTATCAGAATCCCATTTGTACAACACCAAACCGACATCGTTGAGTCCTTCTAACTCCACAAAGCTTCGCAGGTCACCAAAACCCAAGAGCATTGCTAAGAAATACCTGTAAAAACTCATTGCCTCTCAAAAACCAAAAGAACTAGTCATATCCTTTACCATGACGATCCGACCTACTACAAAGTTTTTCCAATTGCTATATTTAACCTGGAATCCGTCAGATCCATTCTCGAGAGTCATCAACTCTACACAAATCTCAATTACACTAATTAAGCAGAAAAAACGACTTGGCCATTGGCACGCCAACATACTAGGAATTAATCCACACAATGGAAGCAACAAGAAACTCCATACACTACACCCACTACACCTTTTACAGTTACAACTCAAGGCATGCCATGATTCTTATGCACCCATAAAGTATAACACAATCCCGATCCAGAATTTCCTTTATTCAAGTCATTCTCGATCTCAACCCTGCAGGTCATAACTGATTCACCAGTGTACCTCGAACCAAACCCAACACATCACATGATCGTGCAACTGACTTATCAGTAGCAGACTCCCCGACTTTGCTCAAAGCCATAGATCAAAATAAACAACAACTCATATTGACCATACTCTAATCCTGCTGCTATACCACAGTGTGATTCAGCTAAATCCTTCATAAGCTTATATATAATTCAAACCATTTAACATCCCCAAACATCTCCAACCTCGCATTCACCATTGCAATAGCTGTGCCAACTCCCACAAGTGGTCTAAACTTAAATTGCAACATATATCCACTACTGGTAAAAGAAAACTTCCTACAAAACAACATAAGGATTACACAACCTCAGAACACCTCGCTATACACTTCCGAAGATCATAGCTATTATGCAATCTCTTTGCCCTCCTACATTAGAACAAATCAATGCCTACCCTCGAGACATCACAATAAGCGGTATAAGAACCTGAAGCTGATGGCATAACTAACACTGGAGCGGTGGTCAAAGAAATCTTGAGCTTCTGGAAGCCCTCTCCACACTCGTCTGACCACCTGAATACCCTCACTGGACACCACGTTCCCCAAGAATGCTACTGAACTGAGCCAAAAATTCACGCCTGGAAAACTTTGCATAAAGCTTCTCCTCCATCAATCTCTATAATACTGTCCTCAAATACTGAGTGTGCTAACCCTGGCTACGTGAGTACGCCAGGATGCTATCATTTAATACAATAATGAATGAGTACAAAAAACAGTTGGAATACACTATAAATCAAATACATGAACGCTACTGGGCATTGGCCAGCCCAAAAGACATCATCGGGAGCTCATAACACAACAGAAGGATCCTCTTCACTCCACAACTGAAAAACATATGAGGTCTTCCCATAAACTCACGACTCGAGTCCATATGCCAGCTCGAGACAGAAATCAAACACCCAATAGTTCTTTCCACATATCCAGCACACCTTTTTTTTTGTCACAACCAAGCGATATGAACACATCACACCCTCAAATCACACTCACCACATTGTCATATAGTCACAAAATCCCACGGATAAGGACACAAACGTACATATAAGTCCCCAAACACAGGTGCTCACACAATGAAATCTCAGCGCCCAAGCCATAGACAGAATCTGGCCTCAAGTCCTCCAGACTGGCCCATTATCAACATGCTAAAATGACATCTCATCCATGGAAGTCACAAGCCGTCGATGCACAGCTAACACCGAGCGCTCACGTGCGCTTCCGAATACATGAAAGGAACTGAAAGAGTTACGATTTTGGCTAAATAAATGGGTCCACACGACAAGAATTCAAGAATGTGAGATTTTTCCTAAGGATTCTGCAACCTCTCGAAGATAAGTACAGACGTCTCCGTACCGATCCGCAAGACTCTATTAAACGTGCTCATGACCGGTGAGTCCTATGTAACCTAGCGCTCTGATACCAACATGTCACGACTCCAAATGTAAACTAGTCATGATGGCACCTATCGTGGGACTAGGCCAGCCAAATTAAAACTCAAAATTTAAAGCATCTTTCAGTTATATCATTATTAAACTGATAATCCATAAAGGTTTCATTTAGTCATTTTTAACCAGATACATCTACACTGAAGTTAAATACAACCCCCAAGATCCTGGAGTCACTGGTCATGAGCATCTACAGAAAATATACAACTCTAGAAAATAAACTCTATAATCATAAATAGGAGAGAGAACAAGGTTGCGGACGCGTGCAGATACCTTGCAAAATCTCCGAGAAGTCTTTGGTACAGATACACAACTTACTCTACCCTACCACCTGGATCTGCACACAAGGTGCAAGGAGTAACGTGAGTACACCAACTCAGTAGTAATGAAAATAAATCAGGTCTGAGTAGTAAGAAACACATAAAGTGAAATCATCATTTCACAATAAGCACAGTCTTTCTTTCCAACAGTGTATACATTAAATCATCACACTTAAAAGCCGATTTCAGTAAAAATCATTTGGGAATATACTTGCCAACAACTTCAATATAAATTTCAATAAGTTTAGTGTAAAAAATGATAAAAACCATAAAAAGCGTCTCGGGCAAAACATATTTCATAAGTTCAGAGTGAAAGTGGTAAAATCATAAGTAGTCCCACCGGAAAAACATGTATCAGAAACTGCCCCTCGGGCGTAACATCACTCAGAATCAAACCCTTGGGAATACCTCACAGTCAATCATGATCAGCCCCTCGGGCAACCCCACAGTCACTCATACCTCCCAATCACTCGACACTCGGCACTCCGTACACGCACTCAGTAGGTACCTACGCTCACTGGGGTGTGTACAGACTCCGCAGGGGCTCCTTTAGCCCAAGCGCTAATATCAAGCCACCTCGTGGCATATCATATCCTCATAATCAGGCCCTCAGCCTCACTCAATCAGAAACTCTCAAAAAGCCACTCGGGCGGTCAGTAAAACGGGGTACTCGACCCAAAAACATCATTTCATATCTCAAAATAGTGTAAATAAGGCCGAGTTTCGAAATCAGTTAAACATAACATGACTGAGTGTAAACCATAAGTCAACACATTGAGGAATAGCAGTAAAAGCCCCCAAGGGGTCTAAACAGGTCGGCACAAGACCCCAAACATGGCTTAAAGCCCAAATATAACAATAGTCTGAAAACACGATTTAACATATGATTTAAAAGTAAATACGCAACTCAATAGTTGCCACGGGAAGGACCAAGTCCAAATCCCCAATTAGTGCACGTCACACACTCGTCATCCAGCATGTGCGCCACTCTGAAAATAGTGAGAAAGTACAAGGTCCGGGGTTTCATACCCTCAGGACAAGATTTACAGTCATTACTTACCTCAAGCCGGCCCAAATACTAATATGCGATGCTCTTACCTCTCGAATCGGCTCCCGGCTGCTCCGAATCTAACCAAACTAGATTAATATCATCAATATACGTTAAAGGAGCAAAGCCTACTCGAAAACTATCAGTTTAAACAAAAATTCCAGAAATTGGCCAAACCCGATCCTCAGCCCCACACTCGGAATTCTATAAAAATTGCATCACAGGAATCCTTATCCTTTTCCGAGTCTACTCGTATAAAATGCATCAAAATCTTACCACAATTGACCCCAAAATTCCTTAATTATAAGTCCCAATTTCCCAAGCCCTAAACCCCCAATTTATGCCATTAAATTCAACTAATTCCAAACCTAACCCATAAGATATTAACATAGAATCTAGTTTTTTTTAGTCCAAGAAACTTACCTCCACAGAAGACCCTCGAAATCCTTCTTCAATTTGCTCCCAAAAGCCTCAGCACGCATGCAAAATATGATGAAAGTGCCAAAATTTAACGAAGGCTGGAATTTATACTAACTGCCCAGTGGTTCCTCACCTGTGGCCACTTACGCGCACCTGCGGTCCTAGCTGCGCACCTACGGTCCTAGGTGTGCACCTGCGGAAAACACTAGAAGGCCAGTCTCCGCACCTGCGATCAAACCTCCGCATCTGCGGCTTCGCGAGTACGGTAAAAACCTCGCACCTGCGGAACTCCTCCAACCCACCAAAAACCACATCTGTGATGAGCTGTTCGCTTCTGCAGGTGCGTTAACACCATCATCAGCTGCTATTTTCCAACTTTAAATCCCCCCATGGCTTTCGAAAATCACCCCGAGCCCCTCGGGATCCCAACCAAACATGCCAACACATCCCATAACCTTATTCAAACTTAGTCAATCCTCCGAAACACCAAAAACAACGCAAAAACATCAAATTCACCTCGGATTCAAGCGTGTGAACTTTGAGATTTCTAAATTTTGCCAAAGATGCTGAAATCATCCAAACCACGTCCGATTGACCTGAAATTTTACACACACATCCAAAATGACACTACGAAGCTATTCCAACTTCCGAAATTCGATTCCAACGTCGATAGCTTATTTTTCACTATCGACCGGAAATCACCAAAAACTCAAATTCGCCAATTCAATCCTAATTCTACTCCGAACATCAAAACCACATTCCGAACACACTCCTATGTCTTAAATCACATAACGAAGCTATACGAACCATAAAATCTACCTTTCGAGTTCGTTTACCAATAAGTCAACTTCCGGTTGATTTTTCCAAGTATTGAACCAAGTTAAGAGATTAAGTGTCTCATTTCTCTCAAAAAATCGCTCCGCACCTGAGCCAACCAATCTAACACTACATAATAAAGTTGAACCACATATAATGAAGCAAAAATGGAGGAAAGGGGCTATTACTCTCGGAATGACCGGCCGGATCGTTACAACTACAAGGTGTAACATCGTCGTAATAAAATACTGCAGGGCGTAACATCATCATAATATAATATTGCGGAGCGTAACATTAACGTAATACTGCGGGGCGTAACATTACTATTATATGACATTGTGAAGCATAACATCTACGTAATACTGCAGGGTGTAACAAACAACTACTAAACTAGGTGGTAATGCGAGCTTGTAAGCTACCTCGACCACTCTCCGCAGAATCTCAAAGGGTCTGACGTACCTAGGGCTAAACTTGACCTTCTTTACAAACCTTATCAAACCCTTCATGGGTGATACCCAAAGAAACACTCTCTCCCCGACCATGAATGCAACATCACCAACTCTACGATCGGCATAACTCTTCTGCCTGGAATGAGCTGTGTGAAGTCGATCCTAAATAATTCTTACCTTATCCAATGCATCTTATACCAAATCTGTATCCAACAACCGAGCCTCCCCTGGCTCGAATCACCGAACTAGCGACCGGCACCGCCTACCATATAATGCCTCATAGGGAGATATCTGAATGCTCGACTGGAAACTATTGTTGTAGGCAAAATATGCACGGGGCAAGAACTGATCCCACGATCCTCCGAAGTCTATAACACATGCGCGTATCATATCCTCCAATATATGATAGTGCGCTTGGACTTTTCGTCCGTCTGAAGATGAAACGTTGTGCTCAACCCAACCTGTGTGCCCAACTCACGTTGCACTGCCCTCCAAAAGTGCGAGGTGAACTGCGTACCTCGATCATAAATGATAGAAACGGGCACACCGTGAAGACGGACGATCTCGCGGATACAGATCTCAGCTAACCACTTTGGAGAATAGGTAACTGCCACGAGAATGAAATGAGCTGACTTGGTCAGCCTGTTCAAAATGACCCAAACTGCATCGAACTTCCTCTGAGTCCATGGGATTCGAAGAACAAAATCCATAGTGATACGCTCCTATTTCCACTTAGGAATCTCTATCTTCTAAAACGAACCACCAGGTCTCTAATGCTCATATCCTTCATCATCCTTCACCACCAATAATTTTGTTGCAAGTCTTAATACATCTTGGTGGCACTCGGAGGAATAGAATATTGTGAACTGCGGGCATCCTCAAGAATCAACTCATGAAGTCCATCCACATTAGGCATACAAACACGACCCTGCATCCTCAAACCTACATCATCTCCAACAGTAACCTGCTTGGCACCACCATGCGGCACTGCAATCCTAAGACCAACAAATGAGGGTCGTCATATTATCGATATCTGATGCGCTCAAATAAAGAAGATCGAGCGATTGCACAAGCTAGAACACGACCGGGATCTGAAATATCCAACCTCACAAACTGGTTGGCCAAAGTCTAAACATCTTATGCAAGCGGCCTCTCACCGACTGGAATGAACGCGCCTTTCTACTCAAGGCGTTTGCCACCATATTGGACTTCCCAAGATGATACAAGATGGTGATATCATAGTATTTCAATAGCTCATACCACCTCATCTGCCTCAAATTGAGATCCTTTTGCTTGAACAAACACTGAAGGATTCGATGATCCGTGAACCTTACATAACACGCTGTAAAGATAGTGCCTCCAAACCTTCAGCACATGAACAATGGCTGCCAATTCTAAGTGATGGACAGGGTAATTCTTCTCATGAACCTTCAACTACCGCGATGCATATGCAATCACCCTTCCCTCCTGCATCAATACCGCACCGAGCCCAACACGGAACGCATCACAATATACTGTATATGATCCTGAACCAGTGGGAAACATCAACACAAGTACTGTAGTTAAAGCAGTCTTGAGCTTCTAAAAGCTTGCCTTACACTTGTCTGACCATCTGAACGGGTCATCCTTCTGGGTCAACCTGGTCAACGTGGCTGCTATAGATGAAAATCCCTCCGCAAATCAACGGTAATAGCATGCCAAATCATAGAAAGTTTTCATCTCTGTGGCTGAAGTAGGCCTAGGCCTGTTCAGAACTGCCTCAATCTTCTTAGGATCTACATGCCCTATGCTAATACAACGTGACCCAAGAAAGCGACTGAATCCCACCAAAACTCGCACTTTGAAAACTTAGCATATAATTGGTTGTCTCTCAAAGTCTGAAGTACAATCCTAAGATGCTGCTCATGCTCCTCTCGACTGCGGGAGTAAATCAATACATCATCAATAAACACAATAACAAAGGAGTCCAAATAAGGATTGAACACTCGGTTCATCAAATCCATGAATGCTGCTAGGGAATTTGTCGACCTAAAGGACATCACTAGAAACTCAAAATGCCCGTACTGAGTTCGAAAAGTTGTCTTAGGGAAATCTGATACCCTAATCATTTACTGGTGGTAGCCAGATCTCAAATCAATCTTCGAAAATACCTTAGCACCCTGAAGCTGATCAAATAAGTTAGCAATCCTCGGCAATGGATACATGTTCTTGATGGTGACATTGTTCAAATGCCGTTAATCTATGCACATCCTCACCGATCCATCCTTCTTCTTCACTGAAAACACAGGTGGACCCCATGGCGAGACACTGGGCCTAATAAATCCCTTATCAAGAAAATCCTTCAACTCCTCCTTCAATTCTTTCAACTCTGGCGGGGACATACGGTATGGCTGAATAGAGATGGGTTGAGTTCCTGGAGCCAAATGAATACAGAAATCAATATCCCTGTCAGGTGTCATCCCTAGAAGGTCTATAGGAAACACCTCTAGAAACTCATGAACAATTGGTACTGAATCCATAGAAGGAACCTCCGCACTAGAATTGTGTACATAGGCCAAATAAGCTAGACACCCCTTCTCAGCCATATGCCCGGCCTTCTCATAAGAGATAACCATGCTGGTAGAATGGCCAAAAGTCCCTTTATACTCTAATCGAGGCAACCTAGGTAAGGATAAGGTCACCGTCTCGGCATGACAAGCCAATATAACATGATAAGGTGACAGCCAGTCCATGCCCAAAATGACATCAAAATCAACCATATCGAGAAGTAAAATATATGCGCTAGTCTCAAGACTACCAATAGTAACCACACATGAACAATAAACACGATCTACCATATTAGCATCTCCCACATGTGTCGACCCATACATAGGAGAAATCAATCACGAGGCACAACCAAATATGAAGAAAAATACGATGGCACGTAGGAATAAGCAGAACCCGGGTCAAATAGAATAGAAGCTTCTCTAATAAAAACTGAAACAATACCTCTAATAACACCGTCGAATGACTCAGCCTCAGGCCTGGCTAGAAAAGCATAACAGTGGAGCTAGGCCCAACCACTCTGAACCACGTCCTAGGGATGGCCTTTAGTTGGCTGGCCTATACCTCTAACGGCCTGACCTCCACCTCCAACAGTCTGGCCTCTACCTTTGGCTGCCTGACCCCTGCCTCTGGCTGGCTGAACAAGCGGTGTAGCAACTGGTGAGGGGACCATGACACGAGAACTCTGATGCAGTAGTGTGACGTCTAAAAATCTCGGACAAGGCCTCCTGATATACCCATAACTACCACACTCGAAATATCCATCCAGGTGTTGTGAATGCAGAAACTGAGATTGACCCTTACATGCCGGATAACCATGGTAATATCTCTGAATAGGAGGTGCACTGATAAGATCTAGTTGTGCATTGTAGGTTGGCTGTCCAGAATGAGGCACGTAAGGATCACGACTCCCATAAGCACTATGGGATGCCTGAAGTGCTGAATGAAATGGTCCGGGAGGATAGACTCTACCAAAAGTACCCCTGCCTCCAGATGAGGCACCGCCGAACCCACAGGAATGCCGAGGTCTTTTTTCGGACCCCTAACCTCTCTGTGCAAGAACCATCTCGACTCGCCTGGCAACATTGGTAGCCGCTTGAAAAGAAATATCATTCCCAGTCTCCTTAGCCATTTGCAATCTGATAGGATGAGCAAGTCCCTCAATAAACCTCATCATCATCTCTCTTTCGATAGGAAGCAGAATAAGAGAATGACAGGCCAAATCTATATAACAGGTCTCATATTGAGTAACAGTCATACTGCCATACTTGAGACGCTCAAACAAACGGTGATGCTCCTCTCTTAATGTGATAGGGAGGAACTTCTCTAGAAAGAACTGGGAGAACTGGTCCAAAGCAAGAGTAGGCGACACAGCTAGTCTGGTCAACAAATAATCTCTCCACCATTTCTTGGCAGAACCATATATCTGAAATGCAGCAAAATTGACCCCATTTGTCTTCACTATACCCATATTTTGTAGCACCTCATGACAACTATCAAGATGATGCACCACTGAAGTGAACTAGAAAGATCTTAGTAAACCAGTCAAATCTTTATAAATCTTAGAAGGCATAGGTGATCCATCATCGGCCTGTGACGCAACAACTGGCTGAATAATCATAACATGTGGGGCAACAGGAATCTAATACTGGGGAGCCATATGCTCCGGAGTGTGATTAGCGGGAGTCTGCGCTACTCCCCCATCCTGAGAGATGGCTGGTGCAATATGAAAGGTAACGACCTAGGCCACACTCTCCATAAGGCCCACCAAACGGGCCAAAGCATCCTGAAGCACTAAGGTGGCGATGTACCACTCCGGAACCTGAGCAGGTCGAGCAGGCATAGTCTAGGCTGGAACCTCCTCATCAAACTCCACCTTGGGCTCCACTATTGGTGCTGGTGCTCAAGCTCTCGGCTGAGCTCCACCCCAGCCTCGGCCTCTGCGCCTCATAGGAGTTGCCACTGGGGGCCTCGGCTGCTATCTAGCTTAAGACGTATCACGTGTTCTCACCATCTACGGAAGGACAAGAATAGAAGAGTTCAGCCAGCAATGAAAGAGTAAAATTGCACGACAGAGAAGAATAGAATTGAAATGGTTCCTAAACATCATAGCCTCTAGAAGATAAGCACAGACGTCCCCATACCGATCCTCCAGACTCTACTAAGCTTGCTTGCCAATTCAGTAAATAAAATCAATTAAGCTACGGTAAAATAAAGCAAATGCGGAATAATATAAATGCATTGATACTTACTACAACCCGGATTCACAATTCAAGAACTTCTATGATTTACTACAAGTAATGTCTGAAAGAAATACAATTGTTTGAATGAAAGAAATAATAAAATCATCGGAAGATAGATGGGGACTCAAGGTCTGCGAACACTGACAAATCTACCTTGAGTCTCCATGAACTAGTCTGAGCTGCTACGACTCTAGATCAGCTGGGACCAATGCCAAAATCTGCACAAGAAGTGCAGAGTGTAGTATGAGTACAACCAACCCCATGTACTCTGTAAGTTTCGAGCCTATCCTCGATGAAGTAGTGACGAGGCTACGGCGGGTCACTCACACTAGAACATGTACGCAATATATATAAGAAAGACAAAAGGAAATACAAAATGAAATAGAGCAGTCAATTGAAAACGATAGCTACAACTTCGGGAAATAAGCCAGCAACGTTCATAATTCACCAAACCTTAAGTGCAAAAGAGAATACTGTAAAACTAACACAACTCAAGTAAATATAACACATAGGTTGTTGTGGTGCGCAACCCGATCCCAACGTATCACAATATCAGAATAATAATTCACCCTTATTCTACCAAAACAATCTATCCTTATTACACCTGTTACAGCGTGCAACCCCATCCTTCCATACAGTATAGATTCACCCTTATTCCGTCACATTATTCAACCCTTATCTCATTTGTTGTGGCGTGCAACCCGATCCCACAATATCAATACCAAGTACTCAAAATGCACAGTAAAATTCACAATTCAAATCACGGGAAGCCTTAACAATCCATAAATACCAACTGAACCAAATAGGAAACCTTACACAAGACGAGGATCTAAATAAGTAATTCTACACAGCAAGACCAATCCAGAAGTTACAACTAGAAGATGCAATTCAACAAACTTGAGAAAATAGCAGGAAATCATAAGACTATGAAAAATATCTTATATCATAAACAGAAGAAGATATTGATTAACAGGTAACAGTTAGACATAGAAACACATTTAGAGCACATAACAAGTTCAACAGGGAAAGAGATAATTAAAGAAAGCAGAAAAAATGGGAAAACAGGTAATTCGGCGGCGCATAAGCACTCGTCACCTTACATATACGTTGCTCACATGAAATTCACATAACACATAGTCTGAGGGTTCCTAATTCCCTCATGTCACGGTTAGACATAACACTTACCTCGCTCCAAAGGCCAGTCAATTTTGAATTATAGCTTTTCCTTTAGAATCCGCCTCCAAACAACTCGTATCTAACCATAATTGACTCAATAACATCAAATATTGCTAAAGGAATCAATTATTATGCCTAAATTTAGATTTCCCAAACTTTCCCCCATAAAGTCAAAAATTGACCCCGGACCCGCTTTGTCAAAATCCGAGGTTCGGGCCAAAATCCAGTTACCCGTTCACCTCCGAGCCCGATAATGTAATTAGTTTCGTAATCGGGCCTCAAATTGAGGTCTAAATCACAATTTTTCAAAAATCCCTAATTCTACCCGAACACCCAATTTCCACCATGAAATTACTACGTTTTAGTTTGAAAACTTATGAAAAGCAATGGGTAATTGAAAGAAAGTAGGTTAGAATCACTTACCAACAAATTGGGGAACAAAATCTCTTTAGAAAATTGCCTTTAGATTTTCTAGTTTTTGAAATTCTGAAAGAATGGCAAAATCCCGTAATGGTTCTGTTTTTATCACTGGGTATCAGGTATTCATCGCGTTTGCTTGAATATTTACATGTTCTCGAAGAGCAATGCCTCACTGGCTTACGCGATCGCAAGAGGTTACACTCGTTCACAAAGATGTAGCTCTCCTAACCTCCGTGTTTGCGAGACAAGACCTGTGTTCGCATAGTGTAACCTCAAGTCCCTAGCCTAGCCTAGCTAACACTACGCTTTCGCGTGTGTCGGGTCGCGTTCGCGTAGAGCATACCCTCCAATGATCTGTGTTCAAGACCATAGTCTCGAGTTTTCATAGTCTAAAAGCTTCCCCCAGCCGAGATCCCTTTCACGATCGCGAGCAAGCACAACGCACTAGATGACAGCTAAAGCACACAAAATACCCAGATTTCTAAGTCCAAAATCATCTGTAGCCTATCTGAAATTCATCCAAGCCCTCGGGGCTCCAAACTAATTATGCACACAACTCCAAAAATCTCATACGAACTCGCTCGCATGATCAAAATACCAAAATAATGCTTCGAACTACGAATCGAACACCAAATCAAAGGAAAGTTTCATGAAAACTTTAAAACTTCTATTTTCACAACCGGACGTCTGAATCACGTTAAATAAATTCCATTTCTCACAAAATTTAACAAACAAGACATAAATATCATAGTATACCTGTACTGGGATCTGGAACAAAAATACTGACCTGGTATCAACAAAACCAAACATCAATCGATTCTTTAAAATCATAAAATTTTCGAACTTTCAATTGTAACCAAAAATTAATAACTCGAGATAGGGACCTCTGAATTTGATTTCGGGTATATGCCTAGGTCCCAAATTACAATATGGATCCACTAGGACCGTCAAAACACGAATCCGGGTCTGTTTGCTCAAAATGTTAAAATGTTGACCGAAGTCCACTCAAATAAATATTTAAGGCAAAATTCTTATTTTTATAACTTTTTAACCTATAAGCCTTCCGGAAGAACATCCAGACTATGCACGCAAATTGAGAAAGGCTAAAATGAGGTATTTTAGACCTTGAAACACAGAATTAGCTTCTAAAATATAAGATTACCAATCAGTTCATCACATGGATCCTCCATCGACAAGTACTCGAGACACGACTTTATCGCAACATTTGAATTTGATATGCAGAGCTCTGTTATGATCTACACCCTCCATAGAAAGTTCATTCCTCCAAAAGTAAATCATGTTTGTTCCACCATCTTTCCAATGGTTGCTACCAATACCTCGCTGGTAGAATTTCTTGGCACACTTACTCTACTTAGCACCTTCACCAAAGCATCCCTATGATTGTCGGAGCTCGTCAACAAGTTCATGATTGATATTTGAGTAGGGGTCTTCCTTAACTGTTCTTCCATGAAATACTCTTGAACTAGCATCTTCCTCCAAAACTTCGCCTTCTCGATGTTTGTTATATTTCTTCCTTGATTCTATTTTGTACTCGTGTTCCCCTGGTTCACCTCTTCTGGAGTGTAACACCTTCCTGACCTAGTCATCCCATGAGCAGATGCGGAGTCTGTCATTTTTCCCTTTCCTTTTGACTAGTAAGTCCATGGCACTATTTTATACTCTCTTCTCTCCTGATTTTTTATGGTGGCGGTGGATAGTTGTTCGTATGTTTGAACCATCATAGTAGGTTTCAAATGTTGTACTTTTGCAGCTTCGACATTCCCAATAGTGATGATGGTCCCCTTCAAATTGTAATCCTTGTCCAATGCAATCGCGTTGGCTCCTAGATTCCTTTGGTTTGGAGGATTACGGTTTACATTCAGTGGAGCAAGGTATATTAGATTGATCCACTCTTGATTATCAGCTCAATCTCATTCTTCAGTCTATAGCAGTCCTCAATATCATGCCCAGGAACACCCGAGTGGTAGGCACTACACTTGATTGCGTCAAACTATTTGGAGAGTTGGTCGGGAATTCTCCCTTCCATTAGGTATATTAATTCGGCTCTCCTCAATCTTTCAAACAAGTAGGCTAAGGAGCGAACACAGTGATGTTTTTAATATTTCTTCATTCAAAGTTTGGGCGTGGTCGTGGTGCATTGGCAGGTTTATTTTGTGGGTGTTGGTTTGGACTGGGCATACGGTCGTGTTGGGCTTATATTTATAATGGCTCGGGGTGGGTTGTATTGAGGTTAATCATTGTAGTACGGTTAGGTGTTGTATACTGGGGTGTAGGTGGATTGATGTGAGGGACGGGTGTTTATATGATAAAAGTTGTTTCTGCAAGGAGGACTTGACTGGTAATAGGGTATGATCGCCATTACTTTATCTTTCTTCTTTTTCCCACAGACTATGGAACCTGATTGTAGCCATTGATTGTAATTTTCCTGATTTTGTACCTTCTTCCAAGAATTCTCCCATTTTAACCATCTCGAAAAACAATTTGGCCCATCATACCCATCATCTTTTCAAAATAAATCCCCTCTTAGGTCCGGATAAAATCCTTGGTTAGCTCATTATCATCCTGTGGGGGTTGCGGTCCTGGCAGCTTCCGATCTCAAGCAACAAGGGTACTCTTGAAATGACTTTGAGGGTTTCTTTTACAAATTAACCAAAACGAAGTCTAGTGATCTCTGTATTGAATTTGAAGCGTTTCATAAAATCCTCTGCCATGTCTTGCCACTCTCTTCAATTCCTAGAATCTTGTTGGGTATACCAGGTAAGCCCTTCTCCTGTCAGACTCTTTATAAACAACTTCATTATTAGCTTTTAATTTCATCCTACCCCGACCAAATTGTCGTAGTAGGCCCACAAATGCGCGTGCGATTCACCCTTTACGCCAAAGATGTTGAACTTTGGAGGCTTATACCCTGTGGGCATGTCAACATCGGGATGTATACACAAGTCTTCATAATCCAGGCTTTCGCTCCCTCGAGCAACCTGGAGATTCTTCATCTGCTTTCTCAACACTCGCAACCTGGAGATTCTTCATAATTGGTTATCTATCGATAGGATTTATATTATAATAATACACGGGAGCGGTGGTTACAACATTGTTTTCAAAGTTCAAAATATTACTTGGGCTCATAGGTTCACCCTTTAGGGAAATGAAAAGGGCTACAGGATAAGGGAAATCAACCAAAATATCGTCCCCTGAGTCACCTCCCAAGCTTTATTCTTCAGGGTCCTCCTCAGGGTCCTCTTCGACTCATTCTTTATGTACTCAATCACCTGGTTGGTCATCCTCTGGTGGTGACAACATGTGGTCGACCGACCCTGGAACCACCTGCTGATGCATTGCGATGGTAACGAGATAGTGGGGAAAACATCTCGTGATATACATGTAGAGCTACTACTGCATCCTCTAGTTTGGTCAACCCTTTGGTAGGTCTGGCCATCCCTCTTTTATCCACACAAAGTACTCAGGCGTGCACTAGGAGTTCTGACCCATTGGCATCATGATCAAGCCGTTCCATTCATCTTGAAGCCTCCTCACCCTCGGGATTGAAATTTGTCCATTGTGATCATCTTCATACAAATATATTCTCTACTATAGGGGTATGTATTGAATTAGACAAAATTGCCTTAGGACCCTCAAAGGTGCGTATAGCTGAATTCCTCCATGCCCCACTAACTCGATGAAATTCTTTCTCGGGCTCATCAAAATTTCCCTGCCACATAATCATGAAAGCTTTAAGTTCACCCATTCTCCACTCATATGGGTCGACATGTCTCTCCACTCCTCTTGCCCGTGTGGTGTAACCTAGTGTCTCATACTCTCATTGTGGCTCTTGATCATGTTACTGATGCCCACAAAATAATCAATAGTTGGCTCCCTATGAAAGAAATATTATGTGGCCCATATTTGGTGTAGTATGTTGCAGCCTTTAAAAAAGTCATATCTTCTCGAACATGCTGACAGGCCCGGAATGTCTCTGACAATATTATGGGAACAGGGATAACATGCAGATTTCCTCGAAAAGTTGCTAAGCTAGGGGCAGCAGATGGATGTTGATTCATCCCTTTCTTTGCGGGAATACTAATAATCCCAACAATGCCAGAAAAAGGTTAGGGGCGGAGACTCTCCCATGCTGCTTGATTGCATTGACACTCTTTATGGTGCCACTCAAAACTTTCCCATTGTTCGAATCTGTCGAACAACAGGTCGAAGCTCATTCATCCATCTTCAACTTTTCTTAAACTTCTATTGTTTATCTAACCTAATTCATGAAGGAACCTGTGGTCAAGCATGACAACTAGTAATATTGGCTTTTGTCCTGCAAATATTGTAACTTTGTGAAGCTATTGATTTCCTCTAGTGTTGGTGTCAATTCACAATCCACGAACTTGAAGACCGCCGTAGGTAGGTCCCAGAACAATATTAGTGTCCTAGTGAGGACTTTGTTGGCTCAGATATTCACAAAGGCGGTCAGTGCTCCCTAGTGTGTTTTGATCTCTTCCCCGTGCTCCCGGCGGATGTTTCTCCACCACTGCTTCAGCTTGTGCGGTGCAACCATGACCATAACTGGGTTGGTTCATCGTTCCACAAAAGGCATGTCGTTGGGTGCATGACCCATTGACATTAAGGTGGCTTTCCTAATCGTGAGTCAATACCAAGGACCGACTCACCTAAGGTTTATGCGGTATGACCTATGTTTACTAGAGTAGAACGTGTCCTACTTTTATAGCTGGACCAAAACTGCAAAATGTTTTGTCAGTTGACCTGACAAAGCCGTTCTCTGAAACTAGAGAATATTTAAGGAAGGTTCGGAGGGGTGTAAAAGAACCCTCGCATTTCATTTATGTGTGATTGTGTACGACTAAGACTCAATAGGAAAAATATGATGACAGTGTATGAAGCAGTAGAAGATAATTATGATAGCAGTAGAAATATCAAAGTCAGGCAAATAAGTACATGTTTGAAAGGTTATGGAAATATAAACAAGTAATAGAATAAAGCACATATTATCACCCTTAGAATTTAAGCGAACCTCTATGATTTTAAGATCTAGCATAAGTATGTTATGGTTAGAACCTAAGTGTAAAAAGCAGAGTTGCCATGTTGTTGCACCCTATTTTGCACAGGTCAAAATAAGATTCAACAAGTGGTTCTTCTAATGTTGATAAGAGAGAATCGCCACCTAATATTTGAGGTATTTTAGGGTACTTATGTGTTTAATAGATTATTATCCTAATGGTCTACTAATTGGTGAGATTTGGGTAAGGGTTCTAGTTATTCTGAGGGAAATGTGTTAGGCATCCCTTTAAATCTACCTGATGTAGCTCCTTTAAACATAACCTAAGTCCGGGAAAGTAAAGGTCTATATTCTGCTTAATTAAGTGCTTAAAGTTTGTGGCATCTTCTAAGTCTTGTTTAAAGTCTACTATTTAGAAATAAAGTTGTATATGTACTTTGAATAAAAATTAATTATAGGTTTTATAAGGTTATAACTTATGAAGGATCTTTTGAAATGTTCATACGAAATTTGAGAAAAATATGAAGTTCTATGTTTTTGAAAAAGATTTAAATGTTTATCTCTTAAAAAGGTGGTTGTTCCTGTAACTTTGGGAGATAAAGGATCACTAGAAAACATGTCATGGATATACCTTTTGGAAAATTAGTTTCAATCAAAGTTATTCTTTGGAATCTCATTGAAGTTTATTGGTTAGCAATTACCAACGTGTTGGTTTTGTTCCTTGCAAATCACCCTTGCGGTTCTGATTTTTCAAAAGAGGTCATATGGCTTTCCAAATCTATTAAAACTCAAGATATTTAAAATAAGGCTGGTTAACAACAATAAACAAAGTCTTTTATTTTATTAAGAAAGTATCAAAGCATCAAAGTGTTATAGTGGCATGATTTTAAACTTGGGTTCTCTTTTGTTTACCTATGGGCCTTTGTTTGCCTATGTTCCTAAAATAATAAAAAGTATCCAAAAAAAATTGATAACAGTGTTATTTTTGAATAAGCATTCACAGAATAAAGAAATAACGGTAGCTATTATCTAAAATGAGAGAAAGGGAAAAGGTCGGACTATTGGTTGGGCCAGTGGACCAAGGCCCAGAAGATCTACAATAAACGACAGACTTCATTCAACAAAAGCGTCCAGGGTAGATTTTGGGATTGATTTCCAAAGAACTCATCGGAACCAATTCAAAAATGTACATGAAAGAAATAAAAGGCAATTAGTGAAATCAATAAGAGCCCCAACAAAATAAAATCATAACAAGTAAACATGATTAAAAGATAGTGTAACTAATTTTATTTGCAATAATCCTAGGAGGATTAATAAGAATCAATGACTTAAGGCTTAAAGTAAAACCTTATTCATGGACAAGATACCCTTTGGATCCCTGGCACTTCAGAGTTCACAAGGGTCTCATGGACCCCGAGTAGTGCTTGTGTCACGGAAGGACATCTTAACGACAAACTAGGTTTCACCCATAATACCCTTAATCACTCACACTTTCTCTTCCTCGAAGGTTTATATACAAATGAGGTATTCGTTTTAGTAATTAACTGGAGATCAGTAGTAAACATAAAAGTTTAGACACATAGAATTTCAATAGAAAAACTATATAGAACATTATCATCAGAGTTTAGACATGTGAGCAGTTTAGAACTACACTATTAACCTTAGGATTAGAACCCTAATACAAGGAGGTAAGCTACTGTAAGTACTTATAGTATCTAGTGATATCAATGATATTCATAGAATGCACCAGAACTTTTAAAGCGACTATCACACATACGTAAAAGAAGGAGACTTTGTGGCTTTTATGAACAACGCAATTTCAATTCAGATGTGCTAAGTTAAGTGATACAAGTAATGAAGAAGATATGCACATTAATCTCATTAGTAAAACTGAGGGTTCATCATTTCAGGGATCCTTAACTAGGTTCTATATATTTCAACAAACACAGCAGTGATCTTTTGAACAACCAAAAGTAAACACACACATGATGAGACATTTATCTACTAAATACCTATACTAACAACCTTGTTTCAGTGTTTCTAAAGTAACAACACCAGCAGAGGCATCAATATAGGTAGGTGAATCAGTTTTCATACTCAATAGCACGACCTCTAGTCTATCAGGTTCTTAGATTACTTCCATATTCATCGGTAAGTCTCTATAGATAGGGACATCAACCAAACACGAGTCAATGAATATGGATGCTCATTTTTTAGAGAATAAAAGCATAAAACATGCTTTAATGAGTGTTTTGGAGCATATGAGTGATCAAGTTACAACAATAGTTTTCCCTTTCATATTTTATATTGCTCAAATTATTAGGTTATTAGGGCAAGCAGGATTCAATCTCATTCCATGACAAAACAATTTCAAATGAATAATATTGTATTAGAAGCATGAAACATCCTCAAATGAAACACATGTAAGGATTCATAGGCATTACTGAACCAACACAAACATAGATGTTAATAGAAGTTACTCAACCTATATAAAGTGGGGTTTCTACGGAGTTTCATGGTCCTAATTAAGGGCATATCGGATGAGAAAATAATCTAGTGACTATGACAAGTTGATTACATGATTTCAGGCGATAGGGACATATTTTCATAAGTTCTTAAGTGGGTAAAACATGCATTGTTTCAATAACAAATTATTAAGTCAAAGTAGACAAGTCATATGCATAACATGGACTATGATGAGGATCATTTTTATTTTATCAACAACAAGATGTAAAATTATAAATAAGGATCAATATAACATGGTGCAACAGATGAGCTCTTAAGAGGACATTGAGCAAAGCCTAAAGTCATGGTTCAATTAAACTAATTAAACCTGGTCGCACAACTATTATTTAATCGACACAGACAGATCATACATAGAATTACTAAAGGTTTTAGTTTATCTGCTGACAAGGGTTCAATAGAACTTACATTAATCAATATAGAAAAATATTTATCTAACGAGTTATGGGAGATGAGATCCATTAACAATACAGATTGGTCAATTGTCCAAAGGATCATAACTTATCAGAAAATAATCAAATCGATCAGTGACAATAGCGTGTAAATGTAGAATATAATAAACACAAGCATAAGCTATTGATATGCATCACAAACAAATGCTAATCAATAGAGAAGACATCATTTACATGAAACCAAACAAGAGCTCTTTATTTATCAATTTAGGAACCCAAACCCAGAACTAACCACATACAAAGATCGAACTCGAGTCAAATTAAAAAGAAGAAAGACAAATTAGGAGAAACTATTGGAACTTAAGAACTTAGCCAAAATGACTTGAACCTTTGATATTTTGCTTGTTATCATAAATGTATTGATTGGTATTGATCTCTGTAAGGTCGTGTTAGGTGAGAGATTTGAAGCTCCTATTTATAGCAGTTGTTGAAACTTTAGGGTTCCAGTTAATTTAAAACAGATATTGGAAAGTAACGAAGGTAGGATGATAATAGGATAGAGATAAAATCAGAGAAACACGGTGGGGGAAAATATCGTGGTGATATACCTGGGCATGAAGGAACAAGGTAAACCATGAAAATCGATCGGTTAAAGCCCTGACGTCCAGAGGTCATTGTGTTTGGCCTTTACGCAAGGAATAATTATGATGAAGCTGTAGACACAGCCATGCATGCCATGGATTTGTCGGAACAAAGGAAACTCAGACGAGCTTAAGTTTCGTCTTTTAGGTCTAGGGTTTCTAATGGGGCTTTTGAATTTAGTGATGAAAATGAGAGAAACCGGCTAGATTCACGGGTATAGGGAATAGATTGAGTGTTTTGGGGTTTGGATTTGGGACCTTGCACTAATTTGTGCAAGTTTTCATGGCTGATGGGTGATGGGAACTTGAGAGAATAGAGAGAAAAAGAGGAAAGGGAGACGCTCGTTCAAGGTGACAAATGATTAGGGTTAGGGGTCATTTGGTTGATCTCTAAGGTTTAAAGTGGGTGATGAATTGTGGGTTTTTGGATCATTTGATCAACGACCTTGATAGTTTATGGTGTAAAAATAAGATAAATAGTTAAACGAGGAAAAACTGGGAACATGTGATTTGTGTGATCCGACGTTTGGGATAAGATCTGATGAGAGGTTTAAGATAAAGGGAAAACCCCGGAATAAGTGTGGACCGTGATGATTTGGATCGACGACCTAGATTCATTGTGCTTGTTTTGTGAGTGAGTGTGACGGGTGACATGGCATAACATTATTGGTCCTCAAGGGTTGGCATGGATTGCTAAGGTGAATAGGAGGGCGTAGTTCCAGACCGGGTTAGGCCGCATTAGGCGTGTGCTTTGGACTGAATTTGATTTAACAAATAGCCACATTGATTTGATTAGGTAATTGCAATTATAGCCTTTTAATCTTTTAACCCCTTCAAAATTAACTTAATTAGACTTAACTAATTATATTGAAATTTGATAAAAAATATAATTATCAAATACATTATAAATTATTCTAATTAATTGTCTATTAAACACTTTATTTACTAAATTTTGAAATTAATTTCGGACTAATTTAATATAAAAAGCGATAATTAAAAATAAAAAATTAATCAATTGCAAAACTTGTTATCAAAATATAGAGGTTATTTTAATGGTTTCAAAATAGTAAGGGTAATATATTCTATAAATATTTAATAGCAAATTGTTACTTTAACACTATTTGTTACTAATTTTCTATTATATTTATATAAAAATAGGTGTTATTGGTTACAAAATATTTTACCACATTAATTGCAAATTGTTAAGAATAAATAATTTAATTTTATAAGGAAGGGTAAAAATTGATCGTCAACATTAGGAATGTTGGGTTGTATTTGTACAAATCCTTGGCGAGAACTTGTTGGTCATAAGTTAGTGATATCTCCTTCTATGAATCCAGGAATGCATTTTAGCTAGAAATATATCTTGCCATTCCTTATTATTTGTCCTAGCTTGACCATCTTTCACAATTTTGCCCTCTTCACATCATCAAGGGAATCCTCAGAGTCGGAGTCAACTGTGCCTAAATTGGGCTCATGGCTAGCATGTTGGTGTCCTGTGAGGTTTCAGGTTCAAATTGGGCCTCAGACTGTTCCTGTAGCCGGAATTGTTCTTCATTATGCTCTTTAGAATGAGCCAATGAGGTTCCTTCTAAGGCTTCCCTAGACGGGACATAAGAATCAGACTCGGGTAAGTTGTCTCATCTACCTCTCCCAGCTATTTTATTCTTGCTTATTACCTTTTTCATGCATGGTGAAAATACGCCCCTACCTCTTTCTCTGCCACTCCCTTGTCCTTCCCGGCCTTTGTAAGTGTCACCTTTGCCTCTTGATTATATTTTTTCATGTTAAAGCACAAAGAAACTTGTCAGGAATGTACACACTTCATATGATTCATCAACTTGTGTAAAAATAGAAATTAGAGGACATATTGTTGATGGGAGAAGAACAGAAGAAGATGGGGAACCTATGTGAAGCATGTAGGAGACAATAAGAGTTTACAATCCGCACTTTAGAAGTGCGGTCAGCAAAAGAAGAAGTGTGGTCTGCACAATTGCAGTTGTTGTCTGCACTTATATTTTGTTTCCTTAATGTTAGAGATTAATTCTCTAATAGTCAGTGTGAACCTACCTATGCAGCTGTAAAATCCATCCGTGATCCGTAAAATTATAGTGTGGTCCGCACTTGAGTTGTTGTACTCTGGTCTCAAAGAAGAAGGTCTCTGATATTCAATGTGAACCTGCCTTTGCAACGTAAAATCCATCTGCGATTTGCACAAATACAATGCAGAATGCAAAGCTCAAATGCTCATATAGCTCACTCCGTTAGTCATAGTGGACTGCAAAATTAAAGTGCAGTCGCACACATAGGAATCGTTGGGCGAACATGTCAAACCAAGTAGCAAAAGTTGAACAAAAATTAACATTAGCAGTTGAATTTCGTGGGTACAAAACAATTATACATGCTTCCAGTAGAATTTCATCCTAGGCCTACTCTAAACAAAAGTAATCATGGCTCCCACCCCTTTTGTACCCACAGTTAATGCGAACACAGTTGATTTCAAAATAAACTCAAAAATTGATAAAGAAAAGGAGAAAAGATTTATGTGTGTCATACTAGATCGTGTTAATAACACCCGAAGAGATTGAATGTGTGTGGATGAGTAGCGTACAACAGTGTGTGCATTTGATCCACATATTAGGCGCTTTAAGGCTTGTTCAAATAGTAAAAGTGTAAAAAGTTGACTTAACCTCCTTTTTATAGTTACTTGTAGGTCGGGACAAAGAGACAGAGTGCGGTCACAACATTGCGGTGTGGTCTGCACTCGGTTACCTGGGTAGCTTATGTTCCTTGTGGTTGTACGGTCAGTGCGGCCACAATTGTGACAGCCTCGAATCCTTAGGACGCTAAGTGCTCCGCACTAACGATATAAAAATTCAAAGACTTGCGTTTGGTGTTGAGCTCTCCTCCGTTTTTGCACTCCACAATCTAAATGTGTGGCCACAACTCCAATTTTGTTGTTCACAACCAATGTTTTGTGGCCACACTAATTAAAGCGCGGACAGTTACGTCTCGCATTTTCATACATTAATGTTCCGCCGTAAGTTAATCGACGTATGTTCGAGATTTTCTTGATATTATTAGCATTATGCTATTGCAAACACGTTATGAGTAAATTCTTGAAGGAGAGAAGGTAAGAAAATAGAAAAAAATGTGTTCGTCAAAGTTTGGCAATTTGGGGTAAAATACGGTCCAAGTTATAATACCCTGTATTTATGGACTAGTGTCATACAAGGTACCATATGACCGTGATAGTATGATGTATAAGTTGTATTAAAAATAAGTAGTATTTTAAGTAATTTGAGATAATTCTTAATTACGTAGGTAATTGGTTAATTATTGGTCTAATAGGAGATTAACCATGTAATTAAGGATTTGTAAATAATTGTAGGTGGGGACAAATTCCCTCCCCCCCCCCCCCCATGGCAGCAAGTAGAGGAGGATTGGTTATGAATTGGCATTGGACAATTAATTAAGATGGCACATGGATAATCTTCTAAGACACTCCTTGCAAACACATAGAAAGAGAAGGCATAATACTTATTTATCCCTACACTTGTCTTGAATTAATACCAAATTCATTTGGTAAGTGAGTTATACAAAATGGAAAGCCAAGAACTTTCATCTTGAATGAATTCCAAGAATCCATTTCGTAAGTGGGTTATACACTGCAAAGCCAAGAACTCTTATCTTGAATGAATACCAAGAATCCATTTCGTAAGTGGATTATACAAATGCAAAGCCATGAACTCTTATCTTGAATGAATACCAAAATTCATTTGGCAAACGATTTATACAGAATACAAAGCCAAGGACGATAGTCACTCCATAATATAATAGCAACGGGACTTTTCGACTCTAAGAGAGCACAGTGTAATCCTTCTCAAGAATATCACACGAATTTTCCCTACTTCAGGTATGTTAAGGCTAAGCCCTTCCTTCATTTTTGCATGATCCCGTAATTTCATGGGTTTGATGATGAGACATAAAGAGAAATTCAAATTACGAAATTTATGTATATTTTCCTAGTCTCGTAAGTTATAATTTTCTCCTTATCGGGACTTCATATTCAATTGAGTATTGTCTTGTTCTAGTCAAGAGAGTAGAGAGCCTATATATGCGGTATTACAGTATTTTCATTACCATCAAGCTATAATCGATGGACAGGCCCCTCTTAGGCAACCTCAAATCAGATTGTAAGTTATATACCGAGCCTACTGTGGTCGAGCGCCTATGAGCGAGCCTAGTTGGTTGAGATACAGAGCCTAGTCTGGCCGAGTGCCTATGAGCGAGCGTACTACGGTATAGCGGTTATATATATACCGAACCTTATAAGGCCGGACATTTATTTTACTTACTATATTGAGAGAGTTGAGGCATTATCAGCAGGTAAGTGTACCTCCAGATCATCTTTGACTCCCAGTTATTTTCAGTTATTGTATTATCAGTTCATTGCAGCTTTCAATTATTTTATTTCCTTGCATACTCGGTACAATATTTCCTAGTGACGTCCTTTTTTTTGGGGATATTGCATTTCATGCGTGCAGGTTCAGACAGACAGACGGGTAGACCTCCTCAATAGGTGTTGCCTGAATTTAACTTTATCAGTAAGATCCACTTCCTCCGGAGTTGCTGGGTCTAGACGTTTTGTATACATATTGTGTATATATGTATATAAGTTATGGGTAGGTCGGGGACCTGTTCCGATCACAGTAAATCCATCAGTAGAGGCTTGTAGATATATCTTGTCAGTTAGTGCAGTATGTCGGGCTTGTAGGCCCTGTATGTATATTTAGTCAGTGTTAGTTTACATTCAGTTTTATATTTTTCTTCGGAAGCTGTCTTGCAATGTAGCCTATGGCCAAAGTATGACATTGTTTGTTCAGAGTCCCTTAGTCGCAAGTTGGTATGAAAGGATAGGTGAGGCACCGGATACCGGTCTCACCTCTCCCCCCCCCCCCTCACCCCGAGGTTGAGGTTCGTAGCGTGACAAAAGTGGTATCAGAGCAGTTCTGTCATAGGGAGTCTACAAGCCGTGTCTAGTAGGGTCTTGTTTATAGATGTGTGGTGCACCACATTATATAAGTAGTGGACTACAGGGCATTTAGGAATTAATTACCCTTCTTTCAAATCTAAATCGTGCTATACAGCTGAGTTATAGGAAATTTGAGTTAAACTTATGTGTTGGCATTTGCATGCATAGATGACGGTGACTAGGAAGACTACGGCTAGCCAGAGGAGAGAAACAACAGTAGGTGAGGTGACTAGCAGGGTACCCCCAGTAGATGGGGCCCAATCTGAGGACCACATAGAGACCC
Organism: Nicotiana paniculata; assembly: GCA_005239505.1. Taxonomy (NCBI): domain Eukaryota; kingdom Viridiplantae; phylum Streptophyta; class Magnoliopsida; order Solanales; family Solanaceae; genus Nicotiana; species Nicotiana paniculata. Next base: position 186,572 of record ML319109.1, read on the forward strand.
CTACTTAGCCATTACCAGCTCCTCCACCACCTGAGGAGATTCCTAGGGAGACCGCACATCTAGTTCCCCCTATGTTTCCATCAAATCAGGACTTGAGGAGTGAGGTGCATTTGTAGACACAGTTGGTAGCTACCCAGCAACAGGCTAGGGTGTCCGCTATTACAGGATCTTCTGAGGGGTCGGGGAGTTCAGGGGTCCTAGAGTTTATTGCATTGAGTCCCCCAGAGTTCAAGGGGACAGATCAAAGGGAGGACCCACAGGATTTCATAGATCAGCTTCACAGGATCTTTCGGGTTATGCATGCCCCGGAGAAAGAGGCAGTTGATCTAGCAGCTTTTAGACTCCGAGATATAGCCATCCTTTGGTACGAGGGATGGGAAAGGTCTAGGGGACGTGATGCACCTCCAGCAATCTAGGAAAATTTTTCGGATCCCATCCTTCACCAGTACTTACCATGGGAGATCCGACAGGCTCGAGTCGATCAGTTTCTAGACCTCGAGTAGGTCAATATGAGTGTTCGAGAATATAGTCTCTGTTTTGACTCATTGGCCAGATATGCACCATCCATAGTTGCAACTATGCGGGACATGATTCACAAGTTTATAGCAGGATTGGCCCTAGAGTTGACTGAGGCATGTGCCACCGCTGCATTATATGATAGTATGGATATCTCCCAGATTCAGGCATTCGACCAGAATACAGAAAGGAGTAGGCATCAGCAGCAAGGTACAAAGAGGACTGAGTCACGACATCGTAAAAGGATGAGATTTTCCAGGTCTCACGAGCAGTCTCAGGGTAGTTATAGGCCCCAATACTTCAAACTGCCATGTAGGCCTCTTCCACCTATGCTACAGGATTACAGGTATGGCCGCTATACTCAGTCAGGACCAGGTGAAAGCTCCCAGGCGTCGGGTTTGCAGTGATAGCGAGGTTCAGGGCAGACATGGTCATTTCCGCAGTGCCAATATCGATCCGGTTCCGATGCTTATTATACATGTGGACGTTCTGGGCATATGATGCGAGATTGCCCAAATAGAGATTCTGGGGGTATTGCACAACCAGCATATTCAGCAACAGGATCATCTATATCCATGAATCCTTAAGGGTGCGAGTGTCACTCTTCGGCTGGTAGAGGTCGAGGCAGAGGTAGAGGTTCTAGTTCAGGTGGTAAACAGAATCATAGTTATTCTTTAGCGGGTCAACAAGACCAGGAGTCCTCACCAGATGTTGTGACAGGTATGTTAACCATTTTCTCTCATGATGCTTATGCCTTGATAGACCCAGGATCTACTTTATCATGTATTACCCTATTTGTCGTGGGGAAGTTTGGTATAGTACCTGAAATACTAAGTGTTCATTTTGTGGTATCTACACTGGTTGGAGAATCAATTATTGCTAAACGGTTTACTGAGGTTGTACGATGACAGTTTGTGGTCGTCACAACTCAGCCAACCTAGTTGAGCTAGAGATATTGGATTTGATGTTATCATGGGCATGGACTGGTTGGCAGCTTGCTATGCCACATTTGATTGTCGAGCAAATACAGTCAGATTTCATTTTCTGGGTGAGCCATTCCTTGAATGGGTAGGTAATACAGCGACACCCAGAGGTAGGTTTGTTTCCTATCTGAAGGCGAGGAAAATGATCGCAAAAGGTGCATTTACCATATTGTGCGAGTTAGAGATGTAGATGTTGAGGTACCTACACTTCAGTCTGTTCCAATAGTCAAAGAGTACGCATATGTATTCTCAGATGAACTTCCAGGTATTCCTCCAGAGCGAGAGATTGATTTGTGCATCAATTTTCTTTCGGGAACTCAACCAATATCCATCCCTCCATATAGAATGGAACATGCCGAATTAAAGGAGTTGAAGGAGCAGTTAAAAGATTTGCTAGAGAAAGGTTTCACAAGGCCCAGTACCTCATCTTGGGGTGCACCAATACTGTTTGTATGGAAGAAAGACAGCTCGCTGAGGATGTGTATAGATTATAGGCAACTGAACAAGGTAACTATTAAGAATAAGTATCCACTTCCAAGGATAGATGACTTGTTTGATCAGTTGTAGGGAGCTAGATGCTTTTCAAATATAGATTTGAGGTCGGGGTACCACCAGGTCAGAGTTCAGGAGAAAGATATTCCCAAGATAGCCTTCAGGACCCGATATGGCCACTTTGAGTTCCTTGTCATATCCTTCGGATTGACTAATGCACCTTCCATATTTATGGACTTGATGAATAGCCTATTTCGTCCATATTTAGACATGTTCGTGATAGTTTTTATCGATGATATTGTTGTTAATTCACGTTCAGAGGATGAGCATGCATACAACCTGCGAGCGGTACTCCAAACCCTCTGTGATAATAAATTGTATGCTAAGTCTTTTAAATGTGAGTTCTGGTTGAAGTCTGTAGCATTCCTGGGGCACATTGTGTCCGATGGAGATATAAAGGTAGACACTCAGAAGATTGAGGTTGTGAAGTCCTGGCCTAAACCTATCACTCTGACAGAGGTTCGTAGCTTTCTAGGCTTAGTAGGATATTGCCGGAGGTTCGTAGAGGGTTTTTCTTCCCTTTCGGCACCATTAACGAAGTTGATGAAGAAATAACCTAAGTTTCAGTGGATGGAGGCTTGCGAGCAGATTTTCTAGGAGCCTAAGAACAGGTTGACCTCAGCGCCAGTGCTAGAACTTCCAGAGCCTCTAGATAGTTATGCCATGTATTGCGATACCTCAAGTATCGGGTTAGGATGTGTCCTGATGCAACATGGAAAATATGCTTCAAGGCAGTTAAGGAAGCATGAGGGGAATTATCCGACCCATGACCTCGAGTTAGCTACGATTGTCCATGCACTTAAGATATGGCAGCATTATTTATATGGTGTTCATGTTGATGTATTCACAGATCATAAGAGCCTGCAATATATGCTCAAGCATAAAGAGTTGAATTTGCGACGGAGGCGTTAGCGTGAGTTATTGAAAGTTTATGATGTTAACATTCTCTACCATCCAGGGAAAGCTAATGTTGTAGCAGATGCCTTAAGTCACTGATCTATGGGTAGCTTAGCACATGTAGAGGACGAGAAAAGACAATTAACTAGAGAGATTGATCAATTGGCTTGTTTGGGGGTTCAGTTAGTAGACTCTGACAATGGTGGAGTTGTACTCCAAAATAATGCAAAATCATCTCTCATAATTGAAGTAAAGGAGAGGCAGTACGAGGACCCAGAGTTGGTCGAGTTGAGAAAGTACATTCCGCAGTAGAAGAAGTCGTTGTTAGAGCTTAAGGGAGATGGGGTTCTCAGATACAGAGGTCGTTTGTGTGTTCCAGAGCAAAGCTATGAGATAGGATTATGTCAGAGGCACATTATTCGTGGTACTCCATTCATCCTGGGTCGACAAAGATGTATCATGACATTAAGGAGGTGTACTAGTGGAATGTTATGAAGAAAAACATTGTTGAGTTTGTTGCTCAGTGTCCTAGTTTCCAGCAGGTGAAGACAGAGCACCAGAAGCCCGAAGGGCTAATGTAGACTATAGAAATACCGACATGGAAATAGGAGGAGATAAACATGGACTTTATCAGGGGTTTACCTCATTCTCATTGTAAGCTCGATTTTGTATGGGTGATAGTCGATAGGCTCATGAAATCGGCTCATTTCTTGCTAGTCAAATCTACATATACAATAGAAGATTATGCAAAGTTATATATTAAGGACATAGTGCGACTACACAGAGTACCATTATATATTATATCTGATCGTGGGGCCCAGTTTACAGCACATTTTTGGAGGTCAATTCAGAAAGGTCTAGGGAGTCAGATGAATCTCAACATAACTTTTCATCCACAGACTGATGGACAAGTCGAGCGCACAATTCAGACGCTCGAGGATATGCTACGAGCATGTGTGTTTGATTTTGAAAGACGTTGGGATGAACATCTACCTCTTATCAAGTTTTCATATAATAACAATTACCATTCCAGTATCCAGATGGCTCCATACGAGGCTTTGTATGGGCGTAAGTGCACATATCCTATAGGGTGGTTTGATGTTGGAGAATCTGGGTTACATGGACCAGACCTGGTTCAATAGGCCATAGAAAAAGTAAAGGTTATCTGGGAGCGACTATTGACAGCTCAGAGTCATCAGAAGTCATATTCTGACGTGCGGCGACGAGACTTAGAGTTCGGGGTTAATGACCGGGTATTCTTAAAGGTGTCACCTATGAAGGGCGTGATGAGGTTTGGCAAGAAAGGAAATCTTATCCCATGGTATATTGGGCCTTGTAGAATCATTCGGAGAGTAGGAAAAGTAGCATATGAGTTAGACTTACCCTCATAATTGGAGTCTGTCCATCCAGTTTTTCACGTATCAATTCTACAGAAGTGCATTAGCGATCCTACCCGAGTTGTGCCCACGGATGATGTACAGATTACGGAGGACTTGTCATACGAGGAAATTCCAGTGTCCATCGTAGACTAACAAATCCGCAAGCTACGGAATAAGGAAATAGACTCCGTGAAGGTTTTATGGAGAAGTAAGAACTTGGAAGATATGACGTGGGGAGCGGAGGAAGAAATGAAGTCCAAATACCCCCACCTATTTCAATCTGAAGATATGGCTCGAGGTGGGATACCTCAACACAACTCTATTCAGGCTAGTAGGTCATCAGGTAAGCTCTCATTTTTTACTCTCAAAATTTATAATGGACATTTGTGTGAAGCCAAGTGTTGTTATTTATAGACAGTGGCATTATACTATTTCAAATACGTGATGAGTAAATTCTTGAAGGAGAGAAGGTAAGCAAATACATAAAAATGAGTTCGTCAAATTTTTGCAATTTGGGATAAAAAGAAAATAGCCTCAACCGCAATGCTTCTTCCGAAACATTTATTTGTTTTCTTACCCAACACGCTTTCACAAAACCTTTCCAATGATAATAACCATTTTTATGCGGTGCTACGGTGAAATAGCCTCTTTTGTTGAGCAAAGTGAGCATCACATTTGTGATTTGGAGGGTTGCCCGCCCTAATGCAAAAGGGGGACTATAGCACTAGCATACGCATCATTTGGAGAATTTCGGTGTTGCACTGCTTGGGGTTGTGGTGGAGGCATATTGTCATGTGGTGCACGTCCTTGGGAGTTTTCTTGTGGTTCCAGAGTCATTTCATCAAGTTTCTCCCCATAGCCATACACCTATCCCAATGGTAAATTACCAAGCTCCTTGCTCGCTATTGGTAACCTACAATCACACAATCGAGTAAGTAAACTGTTGATAATTGTTATACGAGAGCTGGTATATTGGGTTTGTTGTACTCATACTACACTTCTCAAATTCTAGTTCATATTTTGGTGTTGGTGCAAGTGGTACCCAGCGGACAAACTAGCTTGCTGGTTTAGGAGACTCGATGTAGTGTTCCATTCTCGTTCGCACATTTACGTATCTCATTATCATGTTACTGTTTATTTTCTTCGAATTATTTATTCTTTATTCCAGACTTTGAATTTATTTATTCTAGAGACACTCATGTACTGAGTGACTCCAATTTCTGGGAGGTGTTAGATGGTCATTGGTTTTATAGTTGATATATTTTTCCTAATTAAATGTTTTATTTATGATATCATGTTATTTTACGTTTTGTATTGCCTTTACTTTTCTTTTTTGTTGGATTCCCTGGAAAGTAGTTTTAGACACCATCATGACCCCTTTGGTTCGGATTTTTATCATGATTATTTGGTATCAGAGCACTAAGTTGCATAGGTCTCACGATTCAAGAGAAGGCTTAGTAAAGTCTTGAGTATTGGTACAAATTTGTTTGTACTTATCTTCTGGATGCTAAAAGGCTTTAGAAAACTTCGTTTTTTAGTTCTCTTTCGTGCAACTTTGTTCTATCCTAAAGTTCAAATCATTCTTCTCTTATTATGTCATAGATGGTGAGGACATGAGCTTCATCTGCAGCTGATCAGGAGCCAGAGCCTCAAATTGCAACCACTACCAGGGGTAGGGTACGGGTCAAGGTAGAGGTAGATCTCAGTGTAGAGCACAAGCAATAGCACCTACAATCGAGCCTCGGCTAGGTTTGGATGGTGATATTCCCACTCAGGTCAAGCCAGTAGCACCAGCTCGGGTCCTAGAGGGGTTCATTACTACCTTGTGTTTCACGAGACCTTGGTCCACGTGGTGAGATTTATGGAGAGTATGGCTCAAGCTGATGTGTTTCCTATGGAACCTGCCACTTCTCAGGCCGAGGAGGAGTTTAGACTCCCGCTACTCGCACCTTAGAGTAGATTTCCCATGGTTATCAGACCTTAGGAGTGCTATCAGTTGGGGTGGTTCAGCATGTAGTTGTTGTGCAGCCTAAGGTTATTCATGTGATGTCAGCCAATGAGCTGAAGAGGCTGGAGAGGTTCATGAAGTTGTCTCCTCCTCTCTTCAGCGGTGCGCCTTTAGAGGATTCCAAGAGTCGTTAGACTGTTGCTATGAGATTTTGCACAACCTAGGACTAGTTCTGTCCAATCGATTTGACTTCACCTTCTTTAAAATGCATGGTTTAGCCAAGAGGTGGTTATAAGTTTATGATTTGGGCAGGCCAGCAGGAGCACCTCCTCTTACTTATGCTTAATTTTCATAGTTGTTCTTGGAGAAGTTCATTTCACTCACTTGGAAAGATGAGATGTGTCGCCAGTTTGAGCATCTCCAGTAGGTTAGCATGACAGTCACCAAGTATGAGATGAGATTTGTTGATTTGTCACATCATGCAGCTATCCATATCCCAACTAAGAGAAAACGATGCAGAGGTTCATAAAGGGTCTTACCTATGGTATTTGTTTACCATGAAAATAATAATTACAATTATATTTGATTATGTGGTTCTAAGAATACGTGATATATTTTAATACCGGTTGTTTAGGCAGTAGATGGTGCGTGTGAAGTGAGAAATATAAAATAAGAGCAAAAGGAAACGAGCTTATGCAAACCGGGTAACAGAGAGACCGATCTTGAGGGTGGTCGGAAGGGCCTCGAGGTCGAGCTTAGAAGCTTTACTAAGGGCTATCGATAACAATATGACAGTATTGAATGCCTTAGGAATGGACTATTTATGATCAATAATGAGTAATAAATGAAGAATAATTCAAGAACACAATAAATGAGATGCAATAAATCAATGAAGCAATTGTAGAGAATGTTTTAGTTAGAGAGCAGAGGATGTTCTTGTTTTTGTATTGAATATCATGTGTGTTACAAAGTGACAAGGGTCCCCTTGATATATGAGGGGAAATCCCAGCATAGTACATGTGTAATTAATGCAAAGAGATATGGCCGGTACAGCTATTTAATGCCACGGTACGGGCTTGTACTATTTTGTTTATTTTGTCAGCTTTAACCACGTGCCCCTTGGGAATTTCCCGCCTTTCCATGTTGACCTTTGATTTGTACTGCCTCGAGGTCGAGGACCTTTGATATGCCCCCTCGATGCCAAAACTTGAACCTTCGAGCCTTCTGAGCGTTGAAATAACCGTAAAATCGGGCTCCCCGATTTTATCCATATACAGATAGTCCCTTTGTTTCTTAGAATGAAGAGATAAGAAACTGTCTTGACCTTTTGCCTCTTCGACACTCCTATTATGAAGCCAGTCCCTTCAAAGCATTAAATGACGTGACATGAAAAGCTGCACAGAGGTCGCTGTCAACACAATTCTCGAGAAGCCTATGAACTGTCATAGGTTCGACTCTTCCGCTTCAAGCATGCCCAAAGGGCCTCTATAAATACTAGAATCACTTTCCTTTTCATCGTTTTGCATCTTCTTCATCTTCTCCAAACCTTCAAATTTCAACTAGGTGCTTTCCATTCTTATTTTTGCCTGTGTACATTTTTTCTTCTTCTCACTTCAAAACTCGATAATTATCATGGCTAAAACTTCCAAAACGGTTCAAAAAAATGAGGGAGTTGCTTCTTCATCACGCCGGTCTAAGGGAAAGTCAAAATTCCTCCTACCAACGAGCAATGTATCCCTGGCCCTTTCGACAAAAAATTCTGACTTTACAATAGAAAAACCCCCTTCTACACCGGGTCGATGCGAACCCATGTCCCGATACATAAGTGCAGTATCGGATATAGATAGGGTAAAATTTGACTGCCGCTGGGGGGAGGCAGCTCGAGAAGATATCCCTACGGCTGACGAAAGCATAGTTACACATAAGGTTGGCTTTCTCAGTGTATATTCATACCTCTTCACCTTAGGGCCTCGCCGATTCTTATTCTCCACCGATTGACCCGGTGATTCTTGGTTTTTGTCATCAATACCGAGTGACACTCGGTCAGATCTATCCTTCTTTTTGGAGTATTGTATATATGTTTTGACATGTCACCAACATGGTCGAGGGAATGACTTTCACCCTCGACCATTTGATCAGATTGTATAGCCCTCGACTCTTTTGCGGGGGCCTTATTAAATTGCACCGCCGATCCACAAAGGTGTTTCTCTCCTGTATCGATGAGGTCAGATATCGGGGATGGATGAGCCGATTTGTTATAATCAGAATTTCAGACATCATCCCCGCTGACAGAATGACATTCCCTGAAGAGTGGAATATGAAACGTAAGTACCCCTGAATTGAGCATGCTTTGCTGTCTCTTTCTCTTTCGACTGATATTCTTCTAATTGCAGCCACTGTTTGGTTTCCTGTCGCGGTTCAGGACCTTCTAGAGTGGATCAAACATTTAGACTCATCTTTCCCATACAACAAATGTGTATGGCGTGAGTTGTCCAAAACACAATGGAAGGCTAATAACCATGGTACGCTCTTGTTGCTATTATTTTTTCATTCTTCGTAAAACTTTTGATGGCGATGTTTTTTGACATAACATGTTTGTGCAAGCCTTGGTGAAGGTGTGTTGATGAGGTCGCCCCCACCTGGTAAGGAAAATTCCCCGAAGACCACCAAGGATAAGAAAAGGTAGAAAGTGGCCTCAGCGGAGTCTCCAAAATCAAAAAGGCAAAAGGCTCGGAAGCCTAGGACCGATGCAACGGTCTAGTCTTCGATGGCCGCTGAGAGCCTGTGGGCTGAAAAAGAGAGCGATGTTTCCTGCCCTTTAGTACAAAGGGCAAAATGAAGCGCTGAGGCTTTAAGAGCTGTTGAGCGGTCGTCCGCTGAGTTAGCGGCGGTCGATGCGGACCCGTCGTTCGTATAGGAGACCCTCGAGGAGGGTTTGGGTGCAGTCCCCGATACGCACATCGGACATGGAACAGTCCATGTTGAGGAGCTCGAAGGGCTTGCTACTGGAGCATTCTGAGGTTGGGAAGAAGCCTCGGTGGAGGTTGATATGGCTGGTGGACTTCATTCAGGCCCATCATTTTCTCCAGGGGAGATACGGGATGCTCAAGTTAGGGGTGTTCCCGGTCTAGAGACCTCTCGTGGAGAGGATGATGCATTTAAAGACTACTTCAATAGGTTAGATAAGGAGACCGATGTTGATGCCCCAGTTGCTCTCGAGGAAGCCGAGAGGCTCCAAAAGCAGGTGACATTTGAGAAACAATATGCTATTCTGTAATTTTCTATTCTTGTTTTTTGATTTCCCTTCTCTGTGTTGCAGGTCAAGAAGCTGTATGAACAAACCTTCTCCAAGATGCAAGATGAGTTGACTCATCGTGGGGAGGAGCTTGAGAAGCTTATTTCGGAGTCGGTCGAGCTGGAGGCTTTACGCGCTCGAAAAGAGGAGGAATTAACAAACCTTCGGGCAAGCTCGGAGAGAGCACTTCGGGAGAGGGCCGACTTCTCCGAGCAGGTATGTCGGTACCCACAGTTTTGTCTTCAGTTGCAATGCTTGGTGTTGATTGACCTAATTTCTGGTGGAGCGAATTCGAGGGGAGGTTGCGGCCAAGGACGCCGAAATCCTAGAGTTGGCTCGGCCGAATGACATTGCGGCCTCGGAGAGGGAGGTGCTTTGGGGGAATCTATCCTCAGTTCAAGACCTTCTATGAGGTGCTCAGGAGGAGGATGCTGCAGTATCTGCGGCCAAGTCTGAGGCCAATGAATATGTCTCCTCATACAAGAGGGATGATGCTGCTGCGAATGATCGGTCCAGGGAGATATCCGAGAAGGCCGAACTGATGCTGGCTCGGGTAGTTGCTTATGCACATGCACAAGACAGGAGGCAAGACCTCCAGGAAGTGAGCGCCAAGGGTGTCGATATCTCTGCCGTGATCAAAGAGGCCAGGGCTCTGGAGGAGGAATTGGTAATCCCGAGTACATCGGATGAGAGCTCTAAAAGCGGCTCGGACAGCAGCGAAGGCGAAGAGTAGATTTTCCTCCTTTTTTGCTTTTTCCTTTTTCTGTATATAGGACCCTTCGTGTGAATGTTTGTAAAAAAACACCTCTATAAATAGATTTTTTGAAATAGAATATCTTTTGTCACATATCGCAAAGACTTTGTCCCGTAATGCTTACGTAACAATTAACCTTTATTCTTCGATTATTAGCTCCTTGGAACTTGCACTTGCAATAGTAGATCCTCTCGAGATCAGACACCTTCTCGAGGCTAGGTCGGCATGGGAGCTTCGATGCCTCAAATGTCGTATGACATTATCATTTATGTGACGTGACCGTGAAGTGACCGAGGTGGCCCCACCGGTACACTTCCCCAAACGTTATGACTACTTTGTCAAAAGATGAATGGCCTTCAAAGTAGTTAGTTAGCCATCTTTTGCTCTATATATATTCTTGCTTCTTCTTCATTCTAACTCTTGCACATTTTCAATAACTCAGCTTTCCTCTCAACTTTCTCATCCCTTTCCCATTTTTGCAAAAACTGCTTTAATTCCTTTCTATTTATCTCAGCTTGAGTAGTTATGGTTGCTGTGCCCGAATGTGTTCACCAAGAAGAGGGAAATTCTTCCTCTGCTCCTAGTCTGGCCGGCAGTACACCGCCAGCGTATGGTGAGCTGACCTCGTACTGCTTCGCTCCGAAAAAAGACTTTGCATTAGAGAAACTTTTCGATGCTCCGGGCCATCGAGAGCATGCTTCGAGGTTCGTTCAGTCGATAAAAGAAAATCACCTCGAGGCTGTGAGGAGAGACTGTGGCTGGGGGGGGGGGGGGGGGGGGAATGTGAAGCTGCAGATACCCTCTCGAGAAGAGAATTGTCATGACTTATGTAGAGGGATTCTTGACCGTGTGTACATACCCGTTTACATTAGGCCCCCTCGACCGGCTTGTGCTTGAATTATGCAAAAGGTACCGAGTCACCCTAGCACAGATTCAATCATCTTTTTGGCGGATAGTGCTGATGATGAGGTATTTTACCGAAATGGCTGAGTCAAAGTTACCCTAAGCCACCTTATTAGATTATATCGGCCTCAACATTGTCGAGGCTTGATTATGTTACGATGTCGGTCCACCAGGCCTTTCATTGCCAGCGATGATGAGGACCGCAATGGAGGATGGATGAGTCAGTTTGTTCGAGTGAGGACCGTCGATAACATTCCAGCGGAGTTCCTGCCATTTCCCAAAAAATGGAACTTCAAATGTAAGTGCCATGTCGTACCTTAGTGTCTTTTGCTCTTATAGATTTATAAAAGTGTTTTTCCTCTTTTTCAGCGGTCCCGTGGGTGACGGGGGAGGTCCCCTATCTTGCGGACTGGTCTCAGAGGCTGGCAGCTTCCTCAACATATGACGAACGCAAGTGGCGTGATCTCTCGAAGGTCATATGGGAAGCAAAGCACCACGGTATGATCCATGTGGTATCCCTTTTGATGAACGTTTCCTTTTGTGCATACTAACTCTGCCACCACAGGTGTCGGTTGGTTTTCATAAATGAGACCGTGCCCCTTCGAGGAGAGGGAAGGCCCGAGGGAGGACAATAAGCGAAAAAGATCATCTATAGATGAGGACATTCTCGATGAGGCGGGGCCTTCTAGGAAACATAAAGGAGATGTCGTTTCTGAGGAGAGTTTTATATACGTTTGTCATTATGTGGACATCAGCTCTCCTCGTGAGGATGATTAATTGTCTACGACTCAAACTGGGGGCCCTTCTGAGGCTGCCTATTCTGTCAGGCCTGAGACCTCTAATTTCGAAGAAGAGGTTCCCCGAGAGAGAAAGAGCAAGAGTCCTCCACCATCGTCTACTTCTTCCCTCCAAGGTACTTCGAGGGATGCTCAGGACCAGGGGCCGCCCGGACCAAGTGAGGTTTCGAGTGGGCATACCCTTATTGAGAGCGGTTCAACTGGGGTTGATAGGGACAGGCCAGTAGATGCATGATCAACTTTTAAGGAGACCCAGCGGTTCTGTTCCGAGGTGAGTTTTGATCGGCCTCGCTGGCTTTTTAGCTATAGATCTTCATTCTTTGTACTGAAGTTTCTCTTTCGTAGATTTTTGACAAAATCAATTCGAGATGCTTCACTCTGAGACCCGGTTGCGGGAAGCTTTGAGTAAGGAAAAATATCTCAAACTTCTTTGCAATAAGAATACAAAAAAGTTGATACATCTTCGGTTGGAGATGCCTCGGAGCCGGATTTGTGAAGGAAATCCCGAGCGTCAGGTCACCCTTACCCTGAAGGGGTACGTGCTTCATTGCTCGCTTTTGGGAACTAACTCTTTGGTGCTTCAGCTGCAGGGAATGACATAAGCATTGGAGCGCCTTAGGGGCGAAGTCGGGCAAGTTAGTTCTGAATGCCAAGCATTGAAGGCGCAAATAAGCGTACATGTTGCGGCCCAAAGGAATGCTTTGGCCAAGGCTGATGCCCTCGAGATACAACTTCGTAATGCCTGAGGAGATAGCTCAATTCAGCCGAGCAAGATTTCCAAGCTCGAGATTGATCTTCTAAATATGAAGGTCGAGGTTGTGGACGCTCGGGCTGAAGTTGAAGAAGTTCGAGCAAAGGCCGATAAGAAGGTGGTCGTTTATTTGAAATATGTTGTCGATGCTCGGGCTGAGCTGAGAGGAGCTTTCAATAGAGAGGGGAGGGGCAATGAGTATGCCCGATGCAATTCTCGGAGGGAGACTGTCGAAAAGATACATGCTAGGGGCTTTGACCTCTCAGAAGAGATAAAGCAGACCGAGCCAGAGGAGATCGACGCCAAGTTTTTCCTTTCTTCTTGAGTTGATGCTGATATTTGAAGGCTGTCGTAGGAGCTAGTCCGAGGGGCCTTTGAGGGAGCTGGTCCAGAGAGTAGACTAGATTTTCTACTTTGTTGTTTGCATAAGACTCATGTGGGAGTGTTGCAAATATGTATTTGTAATGCATATATATATATATATATATATATATGATATATTCTTTGGTTTGATTTGCTTGCTGATAGTTACCCCGATGAATTGGAATTTGAGATGAAACCCTTGGGGTCATAAATTGGCCCTGAGGCTTTTTAAGCTGGCGACTTGGGCTCTTACGCTTTCGGTCGGCACAACCTTTCGTGTAGCTGGCGACTTGGGCTCTTACGCATTTGGCCCCGAGGCGCTTTAGTTAATTGTATCGGGCTTAGTCTCTGAGTCATGTTTCGACTCGAGCTCAACGGCCCTCAGGTTTTCAAATCTGCCCTGAGGCGCTTTGGGTCGGTATGACATGTAGCTGGCAACTTGGGCTCTTACGCGTAAGGTCGATACGACCTTTAATGTAGTGGGCGACTTGGGCTCTTACGCTTTTTTGGCCCTGTGCTTCATGTTGGTCTCCGTTACGAACTCCTCCGCCTGTATGAGACCTCACATCGACATGTTGAGCGTTGCACGAGCCTTCATCGACAGGAATTTGCATTGGTGCCCCTTCAGGGTTTTGCGATGGCACACCGGCACCTGAAGCAGTTGTGCCATTCTCTCTGTGGTCCTCAGTACCGTTGTTTAAATGTGCGTTTAGTGAGTTACATTTTCTGACCTGAGATTGATGATTCTTGGATAAGAAAAATTATGAAGAATAACTTGTGCTTTTAGAAAACCAGCACTTAAAAATCACTATTATTTTTAGTCCCACGGTGGGCGCCAAATTGTTTACCTTGAAAATGGTAATTACAATTATATTTGATAATGTGGTTCTAAAAATACGTGATCTATTTTAATACCGGATTTTTAGGCAGTAGATGATGACTGTGAAATGAGAAAAATGAAAGAAGAGCAAAAGGAAACGAGATTATGCAAACCAGGTAACAGAGAGACCGGTCTCTAGGGTGGTCGGAAGGGCCTCGAGGTCGAGCTTAGAAGCTTGACTATGGGATATCAATAATAATATGACAGTATTGAATGCCTTAAGAATGCTTATTTATGATCAACAACAAGTAATAAATGCAGAATAATTCAAGAACACAATAAATGAGAAGCAATAAATCAATGAAGCAATTGTAGAGAATGTTTTAGTTAGAGAGCAGAGGATGTTCTTGTTCTTGTATTGAATATCATGTGTGTTACAAAGTGACAAGGTTCCCCTTTATATATAAGGGGAATCCCAACATAGTACATGTGTAATTAATGCGAAGAGATATGGCTGGTACAGCCATTTAATGCCATGGTACGGGCTTGTACTATTTTGTGTATTTTGTCAGCTTTAACCACATGCCCCTTGGTAATTTCCCGCCTTTCCATGTTGACCTTTGATTTCTACTGCCTCAAAGTTGAGGACCTTCGATGTGCCTCCTCGATGCCAAAACATGAACCTTCGAGCCTTTTGGGCGTTGAAATGACCGTAAAATCGGGCTCTCCGATTTTATCTGTATACAGTATTAGACTTAAGATGGCTAGAGCGGCTGATATTGATACTTTTTTCACTCTGGTAGTGGAGATTTCCAAGAATATTAAGCGCATTAAAGGCCAGGTTAGAGAGACAACCTCCAATATATAAGGCCTAGTCATTTTGGAGGTTTCATAGGTGCCTCGTTTGGAGGTAGGTTTTCTTTTGGTAGAGGACATTCTATCAGGCCGATTCAGTCGGAACTCAAGGTTACACATGGTACATCAAGCAACCATAATGCTTATGGACCTCGTTTGGAGTAGCCAGCATTTAGTGCACCTTTAGATCGCAATAGTGCACCTTGATGGTAGGATAGAAACCCATGTTTTGGCCATATTTTGCACTCTAATTAATACACTTTACGTATGTTTGTGAGTAAATGATAGTGAATTGTAGTTATTACGTGTTTTATGCCTTGTAGGAAACCATTCCTAATTAAAAAGATAAATTCGAGCTAAATTGAACAATTTGGAGCTTTGAAGTCTGAGTAAAAGACCAAGGAACTAAGACAGGATCACATTCGGGGGTTTAGTACCAAGTCTGGATATCAGAAAGTGCACAAAAAATTTACCCTAAGAAATTTGCACTAGAGCGTCGCATGGGGCGCAGTGAGGTGTGGCACGGCAATACCATGAACCTTCCTGACAAAAAAGCAAGTTCTCTTAAATCCCGTGCCTGTACAAAATTCTTACAGTATTTTTCCAAGTCGGCTTGGAAAGGGTAGTTCCGTCCGGACCCTCTTACATATGGTATAAATACATCAATAACACGGTTTTGAATGGACTTTTAACCTACGAAAGATTTTAGAAGCAACTAAGGCAAGAAGACACAAAAAGTCATCAAGACTTCAACCAACAATCAGTGCAATATGTGAGTTTCTATCAAATCATTAGCATTGATGTTTTATATGTTTTTAAACCTGATTGAGATGAATTTTTCCATTGCTATGGAGTAATTTCCCTTAGAGTGCTGACATATATGATGTATTGACAACTCGATTAGGAATTCGATTCTTGATAATTATTTGAATTAATTGATGCTGTTTTAAATCGTATTGTGTAGTTCTTTATTTTCTTGCTTAATCGAAATAGGAGCTTTATATTGAATTTCTTTACATCTTATGTTCTAGTTTGAATTCATGATTCAACTAGGTAATTGAAAGAGCCTCTGGAATTATTAATCGAACTAGAAGATAGGGAAATATTCGTGAGAGGTTACCCTTTAGACTAAAACTATCATTTTATTCGTTACAATTGTTCACCGCGCTTCAATTGGATTGTTTACAAAAATTAATGTTTAATCGAAAGAGGAATCTTAACTTCAAGTGTAATCTAATTATCTGGTGAATTTGTGAGAAACAACAGTATTGTATAGTGAACTACCTCAAGAATTGGATCTTGAGTCAATTATCTTGCACATGTCTAGTCAATTACCCTTATTTCTCTCACTGATATCTTTTTGTTGTTCTATTATTGTCTTTTGTGATCAATTTTTAATTGCTTAAATTTTAGTAGTTAATCATAGTTGATAATCATTCTATCAAGTTTTAACTTTCCTGGATAGTAATTAACTAAAGATTATTAAAATACTATTTAAATCCAATCCATGTGGAAACGATAATTTAACTATATTATCTTTGACTATCGAGCAATAATTTTATGTTATGTTGGCAATCGATAGTGTTCAAAATAGTTTTCATTACTAATTCAGGAACCAATTTTACTTTGTTGTATTCAAATTTCCTCACTTGTGTAGAGGATATAGGTTTAACCGGTGTATGACTCGATCTTCCTCAAAGGGAGTGATACTCTATGAACCAAAGTAGGAAAAACACATGCGACAACTGAGAAAAGAAAGAGGATTCACCGAACCTTTCTTGGGGCAATCTTTAACCCAATAACATATGGAAAAGAACAGTGATGATTGAGTAGACTTAGCTACAAGAGAGGCATCACAACAGAGAGAACAAGTTGCACGGTTAGCAGCTGAAGGAGCCCTTAGTGTTGCTGATGAGACTGTCGAAGAGGATGGTGGTCGAAGATTCAATCTAAATAAAACCCTGGTTGAAAACCAGTTTGAAAATGCGGCCCCGGGCCTAGGAGATCATTAGTGACTATGCTAGACCAGTCTAAAAGTAGGGACTGTCAACTGTCAGACCTGCACCTATAGCAGCAAATAATTTTGAGTTGAAGCAAGGGTTGCTTCAAACCAACCAGAACAATTGTGTCTTTAGAGGGAAGGTGAATGAAGATCATAACACTCACTTGATAGACTTTGAAGAAATCATGAACACCTTCCAGTACAATGGAGTATCAAAAGATGTAGTCTACTTAACGGTATTCCCCTTTTCACTGAAGGATGATGTGAAGCACTGGTTTCGAAGCTTACTAACTTGGTCGATTAGGACATGGGAAGATATAACAAAAAAGTTTCTTGACAAGTACTTTTCATTTGCAAATATAGGGAAACTCAGAAGGGAAATCCACAACATCTGCCAGAAGGACACGGAAACATTCTTCGAAGCTTGGGAAAGATTCAAGGATATCGTGAGAAGATGACAGCATAATGGAATCGGGTTGTGGATGCAACTCCGGGACTTATGGGATGGACTGACACCCTCCTCACGATAAACTCTGTGTAATGCAGTTGGAGGTCTATTAATGAAGAAAACTCTGGAGTAGATTGTCTCAATCCTTGTGAATTGTCAGAGGATGCTAACCGATGGCCTTCTGAGAGTAATGGTAGAAGAAAATATGTTGGGGTTCACCAGGTGGACTCTAACACATCAGTGCAAGCTCAGCTAGACACCGTGGACAAAGAGATAAGAAAGTTGACCTTGGCCAAGGTACATAGTGCTGCAAGCAACATGTGACTTTTGTGGAATGGTAAGCCCTACACATGAGTGTAAATATTCAACTAAGGAAGTTAACTTTGTAAGAAACCATAATAGAGGAAATTACCAAGGTATAAACAACTACAATGTTATGGGACAAAGACATCTAGGGGGAGTTTTCTTGAAGTTCACCTAGTGGGAGTTTTAACTCGTGGCAGCAAAATAATCCTAGACCTGGGATCAAGGACCTCCAGGTTTTCAAAACTAGCCGAGGCAGCAGTACTAGCAATACCAGCCACAACAGTCAACTCAGTCTAGTATTCAAGTTCTCATGAAGGCTTTCATCAACAAATTTGAAGAGAGGTTCAATACTCACAATTCTGCTATTCGAGATCTAGAAAGACAAGTGGGTCAAATTTCCAACATGTTATCTGAGAGAGCTCTTGATACTCTACCCTCTAACACAGATAAAGAACCCGAAGGAAACAATCAAGGTTATATCTCTGAGAAGTGGAAAAAAATTGGTTGATCCAATGGTGAAAATTATTTCTGATGTGGTAAGCAAGCAGAATAACACATTAGAGGATCAAAAGAGTGAAGAACAGAAATATCAGAGTAGTGGGGTACAAAATAAGATTGAAGAAAGCGGATACATTCCAACTCCACTATTCCCTCAAAAGATGGAGCAAGAAAAATTAGACAGGTGTTTTCGGCAGTTCTTGGAGATGCTTAAGAAACTTTATGTGAACATTCCCTTCATAGAGGTGCTCACTCAGATGCCGACTTATGCTAAGCTATTAAAGGAAGTCTTGTCCATCAAGAGGAAATTTGAGGAGACAACATTTGTCAAGTTTAATACGCACAAAATTCCTCAAAATATAGGGACCCAAGAAGCTTCACCATACCTTGCTCATTTAGGAGTGAGAAATTTGACAAGTCTCTATATGACTCTGGTGCATCTATAAATTCAATGCCTTTGTCTATATTCAAGAAACTTAAAGGTGGGCTTGGAGTGATCAAATTTATACCAGTATCCCTACAACTGGCTGACTAGACCACCATTTTGTGTGAGGGAATCATTGAGGATATCCTAGTACAGATGGACAAGTTTGTGTTTCCAGTAGACTTTATTGTGGTGGATATGAAAGTGAACAAGGAGGTGCCTCTTATTAGGGTGGCTATTTTTATGTACAGGCAGAGCAATCCTTGATATCTACGAGGGAATCTTATGCTCAGAGTGCGTAACGAGAAGGTAGTGTTCCAAATGTAAAGAATGACGAAATACCCCAGTGATGAGGCGTCTTCCTACTCGTGTTTCAAGCTAGATGTTGTTGCGGAATTGGCTATAAAAATACATGTTTGATAAGCTTGGGGGGGGGGACACTCTTGAGAGGTGTATTACAAAGTCTAGAACAGTGGAGGATAAAGATCCTAAAAAAAAGAAAGAGGATGAAGCTCTTGAGACTGAATCAAGTGGTTGATGAGGAGGAACTAAAAAAAGAGGTTTCTAAGCCTAGTGCGGAATTGAAATTCCTCCCTACTCACTTGAATTATGATTTTCTTGGAACTTACAATTTTTCTGTGATTATTTCTACTTACTTGAAAGATACATAGAAACAAAAGCTGGTGGAGCTGCTGAGAAGGTACAAGAAGGCCATTGGTTGGACCATTGCTGATATTCAAGGAATCAGTCTAGCCATTTGTATGCACAAAATTCTGCTGGAAGAAAAGAGCAAGCCAGTGGTGCAGATCCAACACAAGCTGAATAAAAATCTGGAGGAGGTAGTGCACAAGGAGATTATCAAGTTTCTAGATGCATGAGTGATTTTTCCCATCTCTGATAGCCAATAGATGAATCCAGTGCAAGTTGTACCAAAGAAGGGAGGAATAACAGTGGTGAATAATGAAGACAATTAATTAATCCGAACAAGAATAGTCACCCGGTGGAGAGTGTGCATTGATTATAGAAGGCTGAATGATGCAACAAGGAAAGACAGTCACACTTCCCTTTATTGATCAGATGCTCGAGAAAGTGGCTGGACATGGTTGTTACTATCTATTTAAAGAGTACTCAAGCTACAATGAGACACCCATTTCCCCAAATGATGTTGAGAAAACTACGTTCACTTTCCCTTCAGGTACTTTCGCCTACAGGAGGATGTCATTTGTATTGTGTAATACAGCGGGCAATTTTCAGAGGTGCGTGATATTTATATTCTCATATCTAAATAGGAAGTGCTTGGAGGTATTTAAGGATGACTTTACTCTTTTTGGTGATGATCTTGATGACTTTCTGAAAATTTTTGAGCTTGTTTAAACATTTTGAAGCCACTCACCTGGTTCTTAACAGGGAGAAGTGCCACTTCATGGTGAAAGAGGGAAATCGTTCTAGGCCACAAACTGAATGCACATGGTATGGAAGTTGAAATAGCAAAGGTTGATGTAATTGCTAGACTTCCTCCACCGACTTCTATGAAGAGCACAAGGAGTTTCTTGGGACATTTTGGGTTCTATAGAAGGTTTATCAAAAACTTGTCCAACATTACCAAGCTATTGACTACATTGCTAGCGAAGGACATCAAGTTTGTGTTCACTGTGGAGTGATTAAGAGCATTCAAATTGATAAAGGAAAAACTTGTTAGTTCTCATATTATGGTAATGCCTGATTGGAGCCAGCCATTTGAAATAATATGTGATGATGGTGATGTAGCTATGGGGGCATTTCTTAGGCAACGAAAATATAAGATGTTTAGGCCAATCTACTATGCAACTAGCACGTTGAATGATGCTCAAGTTAATTATGCCACTAATGAAAAAGAGTTCTTTGTTGTGATCTTTGCTTTTGACAAGTTTAGATCATATCTTGTGGAGAGTAAAGTGGTTGTGCACAATGATCACTCAGCTTTGAAATATTTGTTGAGTAAAAAAGTGTCCAAACCGCGTCTGATGCGGTGGTTGTTGTTTCTCCAAGAGTTTGAATTATAGATTCAGGCTAGGAAGGGAACCAAAAATCAAGTAGAAGATCATCTATCCCGACTTAAGAGACCTCCGGTAGAGACAGTGGAAATAAGGGAAGAGTTACCTGATGAGCATATTTTTTCTATTGATGCGGTCTCCGAAGGACCGCCTTGGTATGCTAATGCAGATTTTTAGCTAGTAGATGGTTTATGCATGACCTCTCTCGTGATCAAAGAAAGAATCTTTAAGGATAGGTAAAAATTATTTTTGGAAGACCCTATCTTGGTTAAAATGTGTGCATATGGTGTGATTCGAAAATATATAATAGAAGGAGAGATGACAAGCGTTCTATCTCATTGTCATGATGGAGCAGTTAGAGGACACTATGGTAGAAATCACACTGCATCAAATGTTATGGAAGCCGATTTCTATTAGTTTACTTTGTAGAAAGACGAACAGGCGTATGCAGTTGCATGTGACAAGAGTCAAAGGATAGGTAATATTAGCAAGATGGATGAGATGCCCCTAAACTCCATTCCGATATGTGAAAATTTTGAAGTGTGGGTCATTGGTCGTTCCCCTCATCTCATGCTTATGAGTATATCCTAGAAGCCATTGACTACGTCTCTAAATGGGTCTAAGCAATCCCTACTAGGACCAATAATATTCGGGTTGTGTGTGAGTTCTTACAAAAGGATATCTTTACCCGCTTTGGAAACTTTGAGTGATCATCAGCCACAATGGGTCGCATTTTGTGAACAAGTTGTTGATACACTGTTGTCCAAGTATGGGGTCACACACAAAACTGGAATCCCGTAACATGACCAAACTAATGGGCAAGTTAAAGTGGCTAACCATGAGCTTAAACGAATTCTTGAAAAGTCAGTTAGTGCTTCTCGTAAAGATTGGTCTTTAAATTTGGATGAACCTTTATGGGTGTACAGAACTGCATTCAAAACAACCATAGGGACTTTACTGTCAAATTAGTGTATTGAAAATCGTGTCACCTACTTGTTGAGATGGAACATAAATCTTATTGGACAATTAAGTTACTTAAACTTGATCTTAGTTTTTCAGGTGTCCACAAGTTAGTGCAAACGACTGAATTGGAGGAATTTAGACTGGACGTGTATGAAAATGAGCAAATTTTTAAGGAGATGACAAAGAGGTGGCATGAACGTCTGATTAAGCCAGAGGAATTTCATGAAGGTCACAAAGTCTTTCTATACAATAGTAGACTTAGATTATTTTTCGAGAAATTCAAGTCAAGATGGACGGGTCCGTATGTGGTGAAACACGTCTCACTGTATGGCGCCATTGAAATCCAGAATAAAGAAGGAAATGAGAGCTTTAAGGTGAATAGGCATAGGTTAAAATCGCACCATATTGGAGGATTTGACGAGCAATCATCTACCATCGTGATCAAATGAGCCTAAGTGACTAAGTCAAGCAAACAACTATAACTCAGAATAACTTCTAACACTTATTCTTGTTTTGTAGCATAGTGTAATTTTAGTGTACAGTAGGACTACTAATGTTTAGGAGTTTTGAAATTGTTTTGGACATTTATGAGCTGAATTGAGCATAAAATAATTATATAATAAAGTAAGGGTGAAACCCGTGATCTCAAAAGCGAAAAAGAGTCGAACTCTAAGAAAAACACATTAGCATGCCGCATGAAGTGCCGTGAGGCGCGGGGTGCTGCACCCTGCGGTGCGGTAGTGTAAAATTGTGGCAGGTTTGGAAAAACATATTAAAAGGGAAAAAAAGATAACGTGCCCAACCCTTTCAAACCCACATCCCCTTTCCCTTCTTTAACCCATTCTCTTATTCTCTCTTCTCCAATACCTCTCAAACACACAACTTATTATTCACTTCTCCAATTTCTTCTCTAGGCAATTCCATACATCTTCATTCATCCTCAATGTAAGTTCTCTCCTCTCATCTATTCTATTTCTATTAGTAATTTTAGGTAGTTTTAGTTAATTTTCCCTAACACTAGGTAGTTTTCATTTTTTTAGTTATTCTTCATATTTTGGCCGAAGTCGTGCTTGATTTTGTTGGGGTTTCCATTGTTCTTAGGATTGTGGATGATTTTTGGTGTGTCTTGTTTGTGTTGGAATTATTTTGTAATGAATCTTGGTGGAGGTACCTATATGGCTGAAAATTGGTATGTTTTATGTAATATTTTGTGCACTTTGTGCTAGCACGAAAATATGGCAGTGTTGTGGTTGGGTTGAGTGGTGATTAATTGATTGTGTGATGGTTGTAGTCCACTTTAAGTTGAAATTTGGTGTTGAGAATAATGCCTACAAGGTGTTTGGTAAAATTCTCAAATGACATAGAGTGTGTAGTTTGTTGCTTATTTGGAGGGTAATTTCTTTGTAGTGAGGTGATGAAAAATGATGAGTGTGTAGTGGGCGGTCATGTGCTATTTTATGAATTTTAAAGTGTTAGCCCCAAGTGCTAATTGATTGACCACCCCATGCTATTGTGCTATTAGTTGCTAATTTCTTGGTTTTCTTTTCTTAGTTACTAGTTTACCTTCTCCAATAGTGTAGTCCTTGGTTGTGTCGTTATAATGTTAGTAGGTGGTTGGGCGGGTATTTGATGACTTGTGACGTGCTTATAATGGGGTAGTCTAAACCTCTGGTATATGTTGCACTTGTGAACATGCCAATGACATAAGTTTGGGGTGGCACCCCATTTGGATTACTTGTTGTTCTAGATGTTGTGGATATTTGTGTTCATCTTGTGTAGGTACAATGTCTTTCCGTTCCAATAAACGTGCTAACATTGGTTGTTCTGAGGTTGCCTATGGTAGTAGGAGAAGGGGTAGGGGTATGAGGAGATGGAGCACATTGATCCTGAGGCTGATGTAGTCCCAGAATGCAGGTTTGGTATTCGGGATGTCCCACCTCACGCTAGAAATTGGTTCAGGGCCTTCATCCATGTTTTGAACATGTAGCCTGAGATTGATATAGATGATGGAAGGTTGTCCCAGAAATACAATTAGATCTACAACAACATTTGGGAGTTAGGCTTTAAGAATTTGTTCTATCCGGTGATTCGGTGAACCTGAACTTAGTGAAGGAGTTTTATTCCAACTGGCAACCTAAGGCCAGTCTAGATGCTGTGTACGATGTGGGTACAAGGTAAATTGATCCCCTTTTCCTCCAAGGTGATCAATCAGATTATGGGGCTCTTTGGGCACTTGCACAAACTATTTCAGAGGTTTCTTCGTCGCCCTGACTATCCTGATATCCGGCGACAGCTATGTGGAGCTGACTCTTTTGCCACATGGATGCGGATGCCAATGAGTACCACAACAATATAAAGAAGAGCACATTCGAGTGTCCAACCAAAGTTCTTCTATGGCTGATCAATGCAAAAATTATGCCTACCCAGAGTGACACTGATGTCTCAAGGGTGAAGGTGTGTATGATCTATGCCTTGTTGACTAGGATGAGGTTCAACTTAAGAAACATCATGCTGGAGCACATGGCGAGAATTCAACCATTTGGGTCCCTTCGCCTATATTACCCGAGTATGACCACTCAATGTTGCGGACGCACCATGTGGGGGAGGAATTTCATTATGACTGGACGATACCCATGTCGTGGCCTATTAAGGCCTTTGATGTCATGGTTCTGATAAACCCTCCTACTGTTACTATTACTAGGGACCATAGGTTGCTTTGGGCCGAGGAGACATTGCAGCTAATGTTTGCTAATATGCGCCTTCGTGCTGATATAGGGGAGACGGACTTGGATGGGTTGTAAAAGGATCAACCCCTCTCTGCTATTACTCCGCAGTGGTTGGGTCTGGCTGAACGAGGATAGTTGCCACAAAATGAGGACATAAACTATGTCTCTTTTGATGATGAGGAGTAATTGTGCACCTTCAAGGGTGCTGATGATTAGGACGAGGGCATCAAGAAGTCACCTTTTTCACTCTTGTTTTACTGTTTTGCATTGGGGACGATGCAATCTCTTAAGTAGGGGTAGGATGCTCCTATTTGCTTGTATTTCTCCTGTTTTCTATTTGCCATTTGTCTTTGTTTGATTTGTTTCTTGCTTTATTAGACAATGTGGCATGTAATTGTAACCCTAAATTCTATTTGGCATGTAATAGTTAGTAATTATAATTGTTTTTATTATTTGATTTTTTTTCGATGGTGGATCTCCTCGACCGTGTTCTTGAAGGATTAAGCCCAAAACATAAACACAAAAAAATAAAAAAAAAATAGAAAAATTCAAAAATATGTCTTTTATTTTCATTATTTTCTTAGTTAGTGTAACAACTCCTTAGTGTTTCTTTGTGTCGCAGTTCTTTTCCAAGGGTTTTTGCTTGAACCGAGTGCAATTAATTTTTTTCTTTTCTTAGCAATAAAGAATCTCGTGTTGTTGTACAAATTGGAGGCAATCTTTATTATCTTTGTTGTGCCTTGAGAGTGGTGAGTGACTTAGTTGTGACGCCTAGTCCCAGTTCTTGACTCGTGTATAAGTGCCTTAATTTGTTGGATCTCGACTTTGCTTAATTGCTTTGACTAAAGAGTCGGGATAGATCTTTTCTATCTGCCAATTTGCTTGTGAGGTTGTTTTTGATATTCTGTGCATGTCAGTCGATCTCTAGAACTTGCCCTGTGTGTTTGCAAAGCCAAATAGCAGTCTTTTTTCAGTCTAGGATGTAATAGAGGTATTTTTTTGTTGCGCCAGATATATGCCTTCGGCCCACCTATTGTATCTTAATTAGCCTCTTTTGAGCATGTATTCCTATATTCTTTGGCAACCACATGATGTTGTCATCAAAATTCACACCGCAATTTGGGGTTGTGAAGCGGTCGATTGCAATTATAATTACCCAATTGGGACTCAGGATTTATTCCTCAGGGAGCGTAGATGGAATTAGTTTTATACTCGGACCAAGCGTATAACATGTATAAGATGCTCTTCCACATAATTTGTTGTTTTAGTCTACTTCTAAATTACTCTACTGTTTGCAAATAAAAAGCTAGAGAATGATATTTTTGGTGTTGTTTTCAAGTTTGTAAAACATTGTGACTTCCACCTAGGTGTTTGCCTAACGGGTTGTGTGCTTTAGAACTGGTTTCATTGGTCAGGGCATAATATAGCAATCAACAGGCAATTACCCACTCAATACCTCTCGGTAATAGAGTGGTTTTGCCCAATTTGGCTTTCTCAAGTCCAAATGGGTAATTTACAGAACAGTTGATAGATGCTCAAGTCGGTTTTTACTATCTCTAGATTTAACCCTTTAATTGGGACTATTAATTTCTTGAGTTCATCCCAACTTCTTATTAGCCAAGTTTTCCTAGACTCAATCTCTCTTTCTCAAGTAGAGACTAAGTCAAATAGGCTTGAATCAATGTTTTCAACCATTAATTCTATAATTAGATCAATAACTAGGCTAAATATTACACACCCAAGCATAAACAATCCCTATATCAAACACCCATTAGGTACCCACACTAGGGTTGGGTCACAACCCTAGCTAGAAATTTAGCTACTCATATATGGAAATGAAGAAATTAAAAAAGAAAAGATGATTAAACTCATATTAAATAATAAAGAGACAATGTAAAATAGACAAGCGATCATAAAATTTCCTAAAACAGTAAATAAAAATAGCTCCCAACTTTCAGATGTTCCAACTCAAACTTAATTTTGTCAAAAAAGACTATTTTACACAGCTGAATTTTTCGAACAAAATTGCCCTTTCAGAGGTTCTGCGACCGCACAATTCTGCGTGTGGTCCACACTTTGATGCAGATATTGACAGGGGCCTTCTGCGGCCGCACAATTCTGAATTGCGGCCGCACTTCTTATGTTCTGTGGACCGCTTATTTCTGAGTGCGGTTGTAGTTTTGAGTTCTGCGGCCGCACAATTATAGTGCGGTCTGCATTTTTTGATGGACTCAAACTTGGAACTCTCCTAACTTCATCTTCTGCGGCCGCACAATTATTGTGCAGTCCACACTTTTCAAAGAAGCTCTGACAGAAATCCTTCATGATCTGCGGTCGAAGACAAAATTCTACGGTCCGCACTTTGGCCTTTTTGCTTGACTTTTGTCCTTGTCCAAAAATACTCCTTCTTGAGCTGAATTTCATCAATTCGGCTCATTTTCCAATACTCCTGCAAGAAAGCATATTTTATCAATTTTTGGGAATACCTTTAAACATTCTTTAGCTGAAACGAAAGTAAAAAGGTCGCAAATAAGTAGTCAAATTCCCCACTTATGAACTGCCCCAAACTTAAGCTTTTGCTTGTCCTCAATCAAATAAGGTAATTCTCACTTCCAGAAGAAAAGAGCTATTTCAGCTAGACTAAGGTGAATCAATCACATATCAATTGGGACCAACAATTACCCACACACTCATGAATTATCAACAAGGCAATGTTTTGAATTTTAAAGCACAAATAGCTCTAATGTGAAACTTGAGCATCAAGAGTTGACTTTACTCATCAAGGAAGTTTTCACTTTCATGTAGGTCACTGTGCATCCCAAATTCCTCCTCCTATACTCTCTGTTAGCTCATCTCACTTAACAATGTAGCACTCAATTCAATGACTTGTGAAAAGTTTTCTCATCACTCTCAAAAGAATGTCACAAGTATGACTCTAAGTACCATATACTTGCCCCTCATGTAGATCACCACTAATGTAAGCTTACTCGGCTTGAAATCACGTAGGGATATTTCGGCATGTAATGAAGGCTTTTGGACTAAGGTGGGAAATGTTGGAATAAAACGGGTTCATCCTTCCTTAAGCACTCCATTTTCTCTTTTTGGCTCATTCTTTGCCGACTCTTTGAACTATTTTCTTTTTCCTTAGGGGAACTAGAGAGATATGACATCTCTCTTTCTTGGTCATGATATTCATTTTATCCTTCTTTATTTTCTCCATGCTTTGCACTTTTGCTATTTTTTGAATCCCATCAACTCTCTTTCCTTAAGCACTCCATTTTCTCTTTTTGGCTTATTCTTTGCCGACTCTTTGAGTTATTTTCTTTTTCCTTAGGGGAACTAGAGAGACATGACATCTCTCTTTCTTGGTCATGATATTCATTTTCTCCTTCTTTATTTTCTCCATGCTTTGCACTTTTGCTATTCTTTGAATCCCATCAACTCTTCGCTTTATTCACTTTCTTTTTGTGTTTTTCTTTTGTTCTTTATTTCTTATTTTCTTTGCCTTTCCTTTTCTTCATTTCCTTTATACCACTTTCAAAATCCTCGTATCTCCCCCAAACTTATGTTTTCACCATTTGTTTATCATGAGTGCTAAGGAAAGCTCGGGTGCCAAGAGAGGGTCACTATAAAATGGGTAAAGGCTTGTAACATAGTTATCAAATGAAAAAGTCTTTAGGCTCAAATGGGTTGACTAGGGATAACATAATTGGTGGTCCATGGAAAGTTTCAAAACGGGTCAAGGAGATCCTACAATCACTTCTCAAACCAAGCAAAACTTAGAATTTTGCCTAAAACGCATTTGGGGCAAGTTCTACACCATTCGCACGGGTACTTGGACTTGTAACAGAACATCTCACCTCTCACACAGCTGGATTGTTAAAGAGGATAGAGTCGAGGTCCTACAACAAACATATTCAAGATTTAAAATAGCTAATGGTTCAACTAAACCACTCAATGATTGCCTAAGTCAACACAAGAGTCACAAGGTTACTAACTAGAGCCATTTCTTTCCAAGAACTTGTTTTTTACCATAAACGTGTAGTTAAGTGTGTTGGTACCAAGTGAGGCATGATTGACCCTTTTATTCATCATTACTACTATTTTTACCTAAGCATCAAAACAGACTCAATCCCTTAAGAAGGTTGTCACGCCATCCATTGTTGGGAAGAGCCAACCGGTTCACACAAAAACCACCTGCGGAAAGAATCGTGGCATTAAGAAAACCAAAGGCTTATTGATCACTTAAACATAAAAAAAGCTACCAAATCAAAAAGAAGCCAAACTACTAAGAAAACAAAATAAAGAAGCTATGAAATAAATTATTGAAAGCAAGAAGACTGAATATACAAACCGACAATGGGGAACATAATGTATACATAAAAAGAGAGGGAGGAATATATACATAATGAAAAAGAAAATAAAGATAAAAATAAAGTATTATAGTTATTACAAGTTAATGTCATATCAAATCAACCAAAATAAACCATCCCCTGAATAAGAATATGCATTGTCCCCAATGCTTAACAAAAATCAGAATAAGGCAGGGTAGAGAGTGAAGAGAACTCCCTATGTGGTCTCAGTGTGCATGGAAGCATCACAACCCTCGAGTTCCTCCAACTGGATCTCATCATCCTCTGCTCGGGGAGTAATGGGGTTGGTGAACATTTGAAGCACCTCTTCAACGGTATGGGCAGCAACGTCTAGCTCGTCAGACTGGCCAGCTGATGCCTCTAATGATGGTGTTGTTGGGTCTGCTAGTACTGATGGATCTGTCTCCATCAGCAAGTCAAATGGAAGATTACCAGCTGCTATAATCTTGGTCACTTCTTTTCTCAATCTGTCCACTGATTTCTTTGAGGCCTAAGATTTCTTCATCTTCTTCGCCTGTTTACCCAACTCCTCAATAGCTCCCCCATGTGCCACCAATGTATCCATGATGTCCTTCTGATTGTCCAAGATTTTACTATATGTCTCCTCTATTGACGGAGGAACTTGTGGTGCTGCTGGGGTAGAAGACTGTGTTGAAATAGCACTGGATATGACAGACAGCTTTGCAGTGGTTGTCTACAACCAGTTGTTGAGACTCGCCAATGTCTGGAAGACTCGTAGCGCAGTGAGTGGATATGTGGAGCTGGCATGTACTGATACTGATGGTCTAGAAGATGAAGGTGGTGGCATGTCAGCTGTCTCGATTGAAGGAATGCCTGCTATGGAAGGCATGGAAGCTGTAGAAGGAATAGCAGCTGAATCTGAAACCACCACTGTTGGCTCATTAGACTGGCCTATGGTAGCAGTTTCTTTACACTTGAGCTTCAAGTTCCCGGGGTCCTTCAAAGAATACCAGTAAAAGGGTTTTCCTAGCCCGCACCTTTGTTTCAAAACTACTCGGCTCCACCTTGGCTTTTGTGAGATACTCTGTAAGGGTTTTGGGGTAATGGTAGGAGCTCTCACCCTTTCTAACAACTACTAACATATTGGCTGACATGATGGCACCCACATTGATTGGGCACTCTGCATGATAGATGCCCAAAACTGCCTGGGGTATCGCAAGATTGATCTCATTCTGGCTCGGGTCTATACGGCTGCACACAAATGTTTGCCACCCTTTTTCTTTAAATTTTAGGGTAGCCCGTGCAATGGGAACCCCTGCTGTGATCCACGGTGGTGGCGGTCCTAGAGCAGACAAGATCTCTGCTAGCAAAGGGCGAGCTGCATCACCCATCAAAAACTTCTCCAAGTACTCGACTGGCTCCACCTCCTCGAACCCCAAGTAAGTGTTCAGAGTGCTTTGATCAATTCTTGCCTTCAAGTTCCTCATCTTGTTCACTTTGGTACCCTTCTTGATGTTTGCCACATTGGCATAGAATTCCCGTACCAAATGCTCCTTGGCATCCATGACACTTTAGGGGAACCACATCCACCCATTTCACTCCCTGAACAATTTAAGCACATTTGGATTGAATCTATCCAAATCCTTCAATAAAAATTGTCTCTCAAGTGTGAGCGATCTCTAGGGACACCATTCTCTGAACTTTGTGAAAGCTGTCAAGCGCACAAACTTGTCTTCCCATACCTTCTTCTTATTCGAACTCTCTAGGAAGCCCACTCTAGTGTTACCTCATCTACAATCATTTGGAATATCATCATCATCGTCCACTACAACTGGTATAGGGGGAGTGTGTATAGAGGAGGGCTCTGAATCCTGGCTTCCTGCATCTGAACTCTCAGAAGAACTTGCTGAGGTGGAGGGTTCGTTACGGAGTTGGTATCTCCCAAGGAATTGTTGTCGTTGGGACTGAACCTCAGGTTGTTCCTCCATTGAGTGGCCCTCGAAGGCTTCCCTAGACGGGATATCAGAGCATGATTCTGAGGACTCTGTGGCCCTACCTCTCCCAGTGGTTTGCTTCTTGGATATTGCTTTCTTCTACACTACAAGATGTTGAGTACCCTTGCCTCGGCCTTGTGGGGGAGGGGGTAGGGGTTCACCCCTCCCTTTTGAAGTATCACCTCTACCTCTTGATCGAACCATTGTCTGCAATACAAAGCAACAAGAGTCAATTAAAGTTCAGAAGCAGTCTATGAAAAGTTGAAGGGAAAACAGTGTTGAAAAAAAGAAAGTGCGGCCGGAGAATGCCTTGTGCGGACTGCAAAATTATAAAGTGTGGTCGCACAACTGAAGTGCGGACCACACATTTTTGAGTGCGGCCGCACAAGACTAGGCCCAGAACTACTCGTTCTCTTAAGCTTAAGTCTACGGTCGCACACATTTTTCTGCGGCCGCAGTTCTTTTTCAATGGACAGCACAATTTTGAGTGCGGTCCACATATTGAATGCCTAATTTTTTTCCCTAACTCATGATATGCATACCGCACAATTACATGTGCGTCTACACAATTCAAAATCATACGGCAATGAACTTAGGTTTTTCAATTTTTTGCAAAATTTAGACATGGATTGGAAAATTAAACATGATACATGATTTACCCAGCCCCCAATGAGTACATATGAAATTATCCACACAATTTTAAGCACACGTGATGAACATTTGACATTTTAGACCTAAAATAACTATACTACTTAAAAACAAAAACTAAGAAAACTTGAAGAATCTAAACATGAATTGAACATACCAATGATGAATGATGCAGGGTAGAATTTGGCTGATGAAATGAATGTGGTGCCTGAAACAATATTTGTGCACTGTGCTTGCTTTAGTTTCAAGAGTTCAGAGTGCCTTAAGTTTGAAACAGTGCTATGAGGGTCTATTTTTAGGTTGACCAAATTAGGTAAAAATTGCAGCTGAGTGCGGCTGCACAATTTTGTGCGCGGTCCGCTTTCTTTACCTAAGCCCTTGTGAAGATCTGTAGTACGCCCAAAATTGTGTGTGACCGCAGATATTTGTGCGGAACGCACAATTTCAAGTGCGGCCACAGAATGGCCAGTTCTTTGCAATTCCAAACTTCAGAGATTTGTATTTTCTTGGTCTCTAGTTGTGCGGTCGCAGACTCCTCTCTGTTGTGTCGTACAATATTGTGCGGTCTGCAATTTTTTAACTCTTAGGCTTTTTGCAATTCACTTCAAAACCAGTTAGCACAAAACAAAACCTATCTAAAAAGAAGAAAAACAAATATACAAAGAAACATGGGTTGCCTCCCAAGAAGCGTCTGATTTAACGTCACGGCACGACGCAGATTACCATCAACCACTTGAAATGAATTAATGCCACGACGTGGACATCATCAACTTTTCCAAGATAATGCTTCACCCGGTGAACATTGACTCTAAATTCTAAGGCACCAAAGGGTGTCACATTCACAACCTCAAACGGACCACTCCACTTAGACTTCAACTTTCCCGGAAACATTAGTAACCGAGAATTTTGAACAATAACACAAGATCACCTTCTTTGAACTCCTTGTTCCGGATGTACTTGTCATGGAGGTACTTCATCTTCTCCTTATATAAGGAAGAACTTGTATAAGCATGGTACCGGAATTCATCAAGCTCATTCAATTGAGCCACCCTTAAGTTAGCGGCGACATCCCACTCAAGATTAAGCTTCTTCAATGCCCACATAGCTTTGTGCTCAAATACCACCAGAAGGTGACAAGCTTTCCCGAACAATAAGCGGTATGGAGACACCAATCGGTGTTTTGTAAGCCGTCCTATAAGCCCAAATAGCATCATCAAGTTTCTTCGACCAATCCGTCCGGTTGGCATTCACTGTCTTTGACAAAATACTCTTGATCTCTCGGTTGGAGACTTCCACTTGCCCGCTTGCTTGAGGGTGATAGGGGGTCGAGACTTTGTGAGTGACACCATACTTGGTGAGTAAGGTAGCAAAAGCTTTGTTGAAAAAGTGTGATCCCCCATCACTTATAATGGCCCTTGGAGTACCAAATCTTGTGAAGATGTTCTTTTTCAAAAATGCCACCACACTTCGAGCTTCATTGTTGGGTAAAGCCACGGCTTCAACCCACTTTGACACATAGTCCACAGCTTCCAAAATGTAAGTGTTCCCACAAGAGCTTACGAACGGTCCCATTAAATCAATGCCCAACACATCGAAAAATATCAATTTCCAGGATGGTGGTGAGGGGCATCTCATTTTTCTTAGAAAGCCCACCGGCTCTTTGACATTAATCACAACGCATGACTAGATCGCTAGCCTCCTTGTAGAAAGTATGCCAATATTACCACAACAAAACACTTTTTTCGTTGTTCCCGCTCCACCATGGTGACCACCATATGGTGAAAAGTGGCAAGCCTCAAGAATTTCCACTTGTTCTTCCTTCAATACAAATCTTCGAATCATACCATCGGTATAAATTCGGAAGAGATATGGTTCATCCCAATAATAGTCAAGGCAATCCCGTTTGAGCTTCTTCCTTTGGTTTGAAGAGAACTCATTCGGTACAATACTCACAAGATAATGCGCTAAGGCGGCGAACCATGGCATCCTGGTCATTCAAATGGCTAGAAGTTGCTCGTCGGGGAAGGAATCATTGATCTCAAGGCCGTCATTTGGCCTCCCCTCCTCCTCCAAGCGAGACAAGTTATCTGCCACTTGGTTTTCACTGCCTTTGCGATCTTAAATTTCTAGATCAAAATCTTGCAATAAAAGCACCCACCAAACTAACCTCGCCTTTGAATCTTTTTTGCTAATTAAGTGCCGATACGGTGCATGATCGGTATGGACAATCATCTTGTACCCATCAAATACGGGTGGAACTTCTCCATAGCAAAAAAAATAGCAAGTAGCTCTTTATCGGTCACTATGTAATTGACTTGGGCATCATTCATGGTCTTACTAGCATAGTAGACCGGATGGAAGACTTTGTTGATACGTTGCACCAAAACTACTCCGACCGCCACATCACTTTTGTAATACATGAGCTCGAAAGGCAAGCTCCAATCCGGTGCGATGATAATATGAGTAGTAGTCAATTTGAACTTGAGCATATCGAATGCCTTCATGCAATCCTCGTTGAAATGGAACTTGGCATCCTTCTCCAAAAGCTTACACAACGGGTTCACCACTTTGGAAAAATCCTTGACGAAATGGCGTTATAACCCCGTATGACCCAAGAAGCTCCTCACTCCCTTCACAGATGTAGGGGGTAGGAGTTTAGAAATCACCTCTATTTTGACCTTCTCGACCTCAATACCATGCTTTGAAATTTTGTGGTCGAGGACAATGCCTTCCTCGACCATGAAGTGACATTTCTCCCAATTCAATACCAACTTTGTCTCCTAACATCTTGCCAAGGCCTTATCCAAATTTTTCAAGCAATCATCAAAAGAATTCTCGAACATGGAATATTCATCCATGAAGACCTCAAGAAAATCCTCCACCATGCTGGTGAAGATAGCCATCATACACCGTTGAAAAGTCATCGGTGTACTGCATAACCTAAATGGCATCCCCGAGAATGAAAAAGTGCCCTAGGGACATGTGAAAGTAGTCTTCTATTGGTCCTCCATAACAATAAGAATTTGATTGTAGTCGGAATATCCATCAAGGAAACAATAGAAAGCACGGCCGGCCAACCTATCAAGCATTTGATCAAGAAGTGGAAGTGGGAAATGATCTTTACTTGTAACTTTGTTGAGCTTGCGATAGTCCATACACACTCTCCACCCAGTCACCATTCTTGTAAGAATCAATTTGTTCTTGTCATTGGTGACCACAGTCATGCCCCTTTCTTTGGGACACATTGCACCGGAGAGGTCCACGAGCTATCGGAAATGGGGTAAACAACCCCGACATCCAACCATTTTATGATCTCCTTGTTCACCACCTCTTGCATTGCTTCATTTAATCTTATTTGATATTCGGCATTGGTTTATCATCCTCCTCCAAAATAATCTTGTGCATGCAAAAGGTGGGGATTATACCCCGAATGTACGGCAATGTCCATCTGATAGCTTTCTTCCTCTTTTGTATCACCCCTAGAGTAGAGTCTACCTGCACGTTAGTCAAACAAGAGGAAAGAATAACCGATATAGTAGAATACATTCCAAGGAATTCATACCTGATATGTGAAGGCAATGGCTTTAAATCCAAAGTGGAAGGCTCCTCGAATGAGGGCTTTTCTGGAGGAGTCTTCCGGTTTTCAATATCTAAGGACAATTTGCGGGGTTCATAAGTGTAGGACCCCATTCCTTGCATTGCATTTACATATTTCAAATAGCCATCCTTCTCATCATCATCATGATTGAGCAATACGACCTACAAAAGTATCATCAACAATCACCTCGGTCATTAAGTCTACAAACGAACAAACTTTATTGATATTCGGTTGCCTCATATTCCACACATGGAAAACCACCTTTTCATCACCCACCCGGAAGGTGAGCTCACCGGTATACACATCAACAAGAGCCTTTCCCGTAGCAAGGAAAGGTCTACCAAAAATAATAGGCACCTCATAGTCCACTTCACAATCAAGAATGACAAAGTCCACCGGGAGGATGAACTTATGAACACGAACCAACACATCATCAATAATATCCAATGGTCTCTTCATAGTACGATCCGCTATTTGTAACCTCGTAGATGTGGGTCTTGGTTGCCCAATTCCAAAAGTTCTAAACACCAAGTAGGGCATCAAGTTGATACTCGCCCCTAGATCACATAGAGCTTTGGCAAGGTTGTTGCCTCCCCAATATCCTTGATTGTTGCCACTCTAATTGCTTTGGTTGTTTTTATTGTTCCAATTTCCTTGATTGTTTTGATTGTTCCAATTACCTTGATTTTTTTCACCACCACTCCAATTGCCCTGGTGGTTTGAGTTCCAATTTCCTTGATTACCTTGAGATCACCATTGTTGTTGACTCGAGCCTTGTGAGTTGTTTCATTTCCCTTGGAAGATTTTCACATATTGCACTTCCTCCTCTTGTTCATTTTATGATTCATCTTGGTCAAAACCACTATCATCTTGCACATATTGTTTCACTCGGTTTTTCACTTGGTGACCCTTTTGCCTTCACTTGTTCACCATCATATTAACACCTTCCATTGCATTTACTTGCTTAGGACCTTAAACTTGTTGAAGTTGAGCTTCGGCTAATTGATTCATTGTGGTGGTCAACTCGGCAATGGCTTGCACATGATCATGCAATTCTTTATGTAGGTGAATCACATTTGGATCACCTTGAGGAACATTAGCTCTACTTTTCCACGCCGACGAAGTATCCGCTATTTTATCTAATATCTCAAAAGCTTCGGCATATGGTATTGTCATGAAATTTCTAACGGCAAGTTGGTCAACCACGCATTGATTGGTAGTATTTATCCCCCTATAGAAAGTTTATTGAATCATAGCCTCTGTCATGTCATTGTTTGGGTACTCTTTCACCATAGCACGGTACCTCTCCCATATCTCATGAAAAGGCTCATTGGGTTGTTGCTTGAATGCGAGAATCTCATCTCGAAGAGTAGCCATATGCCCAGGAGAAAAAAAAATTGGCAATGAATTTCTCCGCCAGTTCATCCCATGTATGGATAGAATGGTTTGGCAATATTTCTAACCAATCCAAGGCTTCCCCCCTAGAGAGAAGGTAAATAGCCTCAACCTTAGAGCATCCTCAGAGACGTTGGTCTTTTTACTCCCCCAGCAAGTGTCCACAAACCCTTTCAAGTGTTTCTATGTATTTTGACTCGGAGCCACGGTAAAGAATCCTCATTGCTTTAGCAATATGAGCATAACATTTTTGATTTGGAAGTTGGTCGCCCTAATGCAGGGAGGGACTATGGCACTTGCATATCCTTCGTTTGGCAACACCAAGTGAAGAGCCTCTCTTGGTGGAAGTGGTGGAGGGACGGGAATATTGTCATGAGGCGGTAGGCCTCGTCTATTTTCTTGAGGTTCAAGAGGAATCTCATCAACTTGTTCATCATCCGCATCCTCCCCCAAGGAAAGTTTCCGAGAGGATCATTGTTGAGAGTCTTTGTAACTAAAATTGTTTCACAAGAAAAGTTAGTAACCTGGAATAAAATGAAGACAAGTCACACAAAAACCAAATATACAGCTAAATTTGTTTTTAGATCCCCGGCAACGGCGCCAAAAATTGATGTCGCCCAAATTTACACCATAATTTGGGGTTGTGAAGTAGTCGATTGCAATTATAATTATCCAACTGGGAGTCGGTATTGATTCCTCAGGGAGCGTAGATGGGATTAGGTATATACTCGGACTAAGCGTATAACGTGTATAAGATGCAGTTCCACATACTTTGTTGTTTTAGTCTACTTCTAAATTACGCTATTGTTTGCAAATTTAAAGATAGAGAATGATATTTTTGGTGTTGTTTTCAAGTTTATAAAAGATCTAGAGCTGTGACTTCCACCTAGGTGTTTGCCTAACGGGTTGTGGGCTTTAGAGAGGGTTTTGTTTGTAGGGGTA
The DNA here is from genome assembly GCA_005239505.1 of Nicotiana paniculata. Taxonomy (NCBI): domain Eukaryota; kingdom Viridiplantae; phylum Streptophyta; class Magnoliopsida; order Solanales; family Solanaceae; genus Nicotiana; species Nicotiana paniculata. The sequence goes on from ML319109.1 coordinate 223,696, forward strand.
TATATAGCAATCAACACGCAATTACCCACTCAATACCTTTCGGTAATAGAGTAGTTTTGCGCAATTTGGCTTTCTCAAGTCCAAATGGGTAATTCGCAGAACAATTAATATATGCTCAAGTTGGATTTTACTATCTCTAGATTCAACCCTTTAATTGGGACTATCAATTTCTTGAGTTCATTCCAATTTCTTATTAGCCAAGTTTTCCTAGACTCAATCTCTCTTTATCAAGTAGAGACTAAGTCAAATAGGCTTGAATCAATGATTGCAACCATTAATTCTACAACTAAATCGAGAACTAGGATAAATATTACACACCCAACCATATACAAGCCCTAAATCAAACACCCATTAGGTACCCACACTAGGGTTGGGTCACAACCCTAGCTAGAAATTTATCTACTCATAGATGGAAATGAATAAATTAAAGAAGAAAAAATGATTAAACTCATATTAAATGATAAAGAGATGAAAATCCAATGTAAAATAGACAAGCTATCATAAATTTCCTAAAACTGTAAATAAAAATGGCTCCCAACCTTTAGATGTTCCAACTTAAACTCAATTTGGTCAAAAAAGACTATTTATACACTACTAAAATGTTCGGACAAAATTGCTCATTCGGAGGTTCTGCGACCGTACAATTCTATATGACATCCGCACTTTGATGCAGATCTTGACAGGGGGGCTTCTGCGGCCGCACAATTCAGAATTGCGGTCACACTTCTTAAGTTCTACGGACCGCACAGTTCTGAGTGTGGCCGCACTTTTGAGTTTTGCGGCCGCACAATTATAGTGTGGTCCGCATTTCTTGATGGACTCAAACTTGGAACTCTTTTATCTTCACTTTCTGCGGCCGTACAATTATTATGTGTTATGCACTTTTAAAAGCAGCTCTGACAGAAATCCTTCATGATCTGCGCCCGCACATAAAATTCTACGGTCGGCACTTTGGCCTTTTTGCTTGGCTTTTGTCCTTGTCCAGAAATACTCCTTCTGGAGTTGAATTTTATCACTTTGGCTCATTTTTCAGTACTCCTACAAGCAAGCATATTTTATCATTTTTTTGGGAATACCTTTAAACATTTTTGAGCTAAAACGAAACTGAAAAGGGCGCAAATACGTAGTCAACATCCCCATTTATCACACTACTAGCATGTATTCCTATTCTCTCTTGAGCACTTGAAATTGTATGAGCTTGTTAAAAGATAAGTGGAGGTATGGTTGAGCTTTTGAGCGGAATTGAGAAAAATAGAGAAAGGTGTAATGTTTGATAAGTTGTGAGAGCCACTTGTAAATAATTAATAAAAAGGTGAATTTTCTTGGAAAAATATTTTTTTTAAAAAGAGTTTGTATGTATTCTGTGAAAAAAAAATATTGCTTGCTAGTGTTATCTCTTGATATATTTGTTCTTAAAGAAATTAGGAGCCGACGTTATTATGATGTGAAGGTTGGGGTTTGGTTAAACACAAGTGTGGTGTTTAGATTTTGAATTATATGTATTAAAGTGCTCAGGGAGGTGTAGTCACTGTCATCCAAATTGTATCATACCCGTCGCGCAGGCTACATTACAATCAAAATAAAGTCCTACTTGATCTTTGACAGAATGAGCTCAATTTGTAGAGTATTACACTACGGGCAAGCCTATGGTGCATTTTCTGTCGCATGTGAATTTTAATTCAGCGAGAGAATGAATTCTTTCTATGTTGAGTTCCTAATCATTCTTGAAATTTATTGTCTCCGGAACTACTCTCTATTTTTGGTGTGAGGACACATAACTTGCGAAGGAAACGTAATGACTTTGGCCTCTGTGTTAGAGTAAGTGAGCAGGTTGTGAAAAGTGTGTGGTGATTATGAGCCAAGTTTTGAGGCTAGGTTGTTATGATAGGGTGTTTCGTCTGCTTTAGATATTCTTAGAATAATGTGTTAGGGAAGTTGTTTGATTAAAAATGTCGCCTCTACGTAAAGTGTAGTTTTATTTCTCGGGGAGAGCAACGGTTTAAGTGTGGGGTATTGATGGTAGACTAGTAACCAGTGTTTTATTGTGTTTTGCGGTCTAATTATTGCACTATACGTATGTTTGAGCTTAAATGATAGTAAATTGCATTAATTATATGTTTTATGCCTTGCAGGAAATGATTTCGAGTAAAAAAGATAAATTGGAGCTAAATCGAATAATTTGGAGCTTTGAAGTCTAAGTAAAAGACCAAGGAATTAAGACGGGATCGCATTCGTGGGTCGAGGACCAAGTATTGATATCAAAAAGTGCACGAAAAATTTACTCCGAAAAAATTGCACTCCCGCACCACATGGAGTGCCACTAGGCGCGGCGCAGTAGAGCAATGACCTTGCCTGGCAGAAAAGCAAGCCCTCTGTAAATCCCCACAGGCGCGTCGCGCCTGCAAAAAATTCTTAGAGTATTTTCCCACGTCGGCTTGGAAAGGGTAGTTCAATTCGAACCCACTTATACACGTTATAAATACATCAAAAACATGATTTTGATGGGACTTTTGATCGACGAAAGATTTGAGAAGCAACTAAGGCAAGAAGACACAAGAATTCATCAAGATTTCAACCAACAATTGGTGCAATATGGGAGTTTGTATAGAATCATTAGCATTGATGTTTTCTTTGTTTTTAAACCTTATTGAGATGAATTTTTCCATTGCTATGGAGTAGTTTCCCTCAAGGCGTTGACAGATATGGTGTATTGGTAATTAGATTAGGGATTAGATTCTTGACAATTATTTGAATTAATTGATGGAGTTTTAAATCATATTGTGAAGTTGTTAATTATTTTTCTGAATCGAAAGAGGAGCTTTATATTGAATTTCTTTGCATATTATGCTCTAGTTTGAATTCTTGATTATACTAGGTAATCGAAATAGCCTCTTGAATTATTAATCGACCTAGAAGATAGGGAAATATTCGTGAGAAATTACCCTTTAGACTAAAACCATCATTTTATTCGTTGTGATTGTTCATCGCACTTCAATTGTATTGTTTACTGAAATCAACGTTTAGACGAAAGAGAAACCTTAACTTCAATTGTAATCTAACTATCTGGTGAATTCGTGATAATCAACAATATTATAGAGTGAACTACCTCAAGACTTGTACCCCGAGTAAATTATCTTGTACTTGTCTTGACAATTACCCTTATTTCTCTTACTGATATCTCTTTGTTGCTCAATTGTAGTCTTTCGTGATCAATTGACAATTACTTAGTTTTTAGTACTTAATCATAGTCTATAATCATTCAATCAAGAGTTAATTTTCTTGGATAGTAATTAATAATTATTCAAACACTCTTTAAATCTAATCCACGTGCAGACAATAATTTAACTATACTATCTTTGACTGGTGAGAAATAACTTTATGTTATTTTTTGTGCTCGTCCCACCTCTGATATAGATTTAACATGATGGCTCAGGTCGTCGGTGATAGTTTCAAATTTAGTGGTAAAATTAGCAGAGGAGTCGCTATGTGTATGGGGATTTGAGGCACATCGTGAGATTTTGCCCTGGGTCGCAGAGCAGTATGCCACAACAGGGTACTCAAGCCATAATTTCCGTACCAGTTTCTACACCACCCACTCAGTGAGCTAGGGGTAGGGATCAACCAGCTAGGGGCGGAGGCTAGCCTGCAAGAGGTGGAGGTCATTCAGGTAGAGGTTGTCCTAGAGGTAAAGGACAGACCAGTGGAGTTCAGCTCCATTGTTATGCATTTCCCGGCAGGCCTAAGGTATAATCATCTTATGCAATTATTACATGTATTATCTCACTATGTCATAGAGATGCTTCGGTATTGTTCAATCTGGGTTCTACATATTCTTATGTGTGTTCACATTTTGCATCTCACTTGAGTATGCCTTGTGATTCTCTTGTTATACCTATTTTTGTATCTACACCGATTGCGGATCTATAGTAGTTGAGCAGGTGTACTAATCTTGTGTTGTTATTATTAATGGTTTTGATACCATGGTTGATCTCTTATAGTTGGATATGGTAGATTTTGTGTTTATTCTTTGTACAGATTTGTTTTCCCCATATCATGCTATCTTGGATTGTTATGTGACTCTAGCTATGTCGGAGTTACCTAGATTAGAGTGGAAATGGACCCTCGGTCATTCTACTACTAGAGTGGTGTCATTCTTGAAGTCTCAATGTATAGTTAAGAAGGGGTGCTTAGGATATTTGGATTATATTCTGGATTCCAGTGCAGGGGTTCCTCCTATGGATTCAGTGCCTGTTGTGAAAGAGTTTCGAGAGGTAATTCCTATGGATTTTTCATGCCACGCGACAGGGAGATTGACTTTGGCATTGATTTGGTTCTAAACTCAGCCGATTTTATATTCCACCATACCGTATGGCTCCAACTTAGTTGAAGGAATTGAAGGAGTTTTTGAACGATTTGTTGGATAAGGGGTTCATTAGATTAATTGTTTCTCCTTGGAGTGCGCCGGTGTTGTTTGTACAGAAGAAGAACATATCTATAAGAATGTGCATTGACTATCAGTAGTTGAACAAGGTTACTATCAAGAACAGTATCCATTGCCTAGAATTTATGATTTGTTTCATTAGTTTCAGGGTGCCAAGATGTTCTCCAACATTGACTTGAGATTTGGTTATCATCAGGTGAAGATTATTGCTTCAGATATCCCTAAGATAACTTTTAGGGCTTATTATGGTCATTATGAGTTCTTGGTGATGTCATTTGGGTTGACTAATGTCCCAGCAATTTTCATGGATATGATGAACTGAGTGTTCAAGACTTACTTGAATTCCTTTGTGATTGTATTCATTGATGATATTCTAGTTTACTCTCGTAGTGGAGGGGAGCATGAGCAGCACCTGCAGATTGTACTTCAGACTTTAAAAGGTCATTAGGTTTATTCCATATTTCGAAGTGTGAGTTCTTGTTGGACTTAGTTACATTCTTCAGTCATGTTGTGTCTTATACAGGTACCAAGGTTAATCATAAGAAGATTGAGGCAGTTTAGAATTTGACTAGACCCACTTCAGCTACAGAGATTCGGAGTTTCTTGGGTTTGGAGAGTTATTATCGTTGCTTTATGGATGGATTTTCATCTATTGCAGCCTGAGTAAGTTGACTTGGGTGCTTCTAACTGATGGCCTAATGAGTGTGAGGAGAGCATTCAGAAGCTCAAGACTACTTTGACTATAGCCATAGTGTTGGTGTTTCCCATAGGTTCAAGGCCTTATACTATGTATTATGATGCTTCGCATATTAGACTTGGTGCAATATTGATACAGGATGGTAGGGTTATTGTCACGACCCCAATCCTAAGTTGGCAGTGATGGTGCCTATCATGGAACTAGGCTAGCCAACCATTTCACATTATCAATATATCCCATAATTTCCCAAAAAATTAGCAGATTTTAAAAATATCAGAAAGAGATAAAACAAATACACACTTCTCCAAAATCTGGAGTCAACTGTCACGAACATCTAAGACTGAAAATACAATGTACAACAGTGACTTGCTACAACAAAAGTCTGAGGTACAAAAGACCAAAAGAAACTATAATCTGAGGGAAGGAAAGGAGGTGAGTTGGGGACACTGAGCAGCTACCTCAATCCTCGAACAACTCCAAGCTCGTCCGGAAATCAACTAGCGAGACGGTCCGGTACCTGGATCTGCACACAGAGGTACAGGGAGTAATGTGAGTACGCCAACTCAGTAAGTAATTAATGTAACTAAAAAACTTGAGTGTAGTCACGAGCAATTTAAATCATGAACATCCATATAGTGAATAATAGTGGAAATGAACGAATCAAATCAGGAATCTACAATTTTGAATATTTCATAAAACTCCAGTTTCCATTTAAAAGTCTTGTATAAAAACATCTGTCCAACATTTATCAGCAGGGGCTCAGTGTAAAGAAGAGTGAAAACAGTATTTTCATGAAATACAAGCCTCACGGGCACAGTATCACTCACAATAAAGCCTCTTGGGCAATCCTCCCAGTCACTCGTGACTCCACTATCAGTATTTCATGCTCTCACTTAACACTCGTACTCAGTAAGT
>ML319110.1:0-35395 GCA_005239505.1 Nicotiana paniculata
CCCAATACTCTAGAACGACTACACTATAAAACTAAAAGAAGAGAAGAGAAGAAAAACTCAGCAAAATCCTCTGTCGAATCCTCCCACGAAATTCTTGCATAAGTCCACTAATGTGATATTTTTGGGTCTATTTATATGTTTAGAATGAACCCTAAACATCTCAAAGACTTCTATTTTAACTTGGAAACACTTAAAACCCGTCAAAACTCGGTTTCTCACTGTCCCGGGGCCCAGGCGTTTCAGCCCTAAAGCCTGGGTAAAGCCAGGCAGGGCCANCCCTCGAGCCAGAAATGCCTTTATTGATGCCGGGACAAAATGACAAGATAATAGGAACTAAGAATAAATATATTGCCTTGTGATGCGTGTTACAACGTGTTGAATGAATTATCATACCTTCTTTATATAGTAGAGGAGTCCTACACTAGATACATTTCTATAAAAGGTAAAAATCTATTGATTTGCTGATTGCCGGTTCCTTGCTGATACATGCCGAGATTTTCACCGTAATATCCGGCCGGTTGCGGATATTTCGATCTTTTGTTAGTTATCTCAACAATGTTTCTCCGAGCTCGTTCAAATTTAAGGTCGGCACCTGATTCAGTGTTCCTTGAAGGCAGACTTTTCGAACTTGGGTTCTAGCTCGGTGGGTGATGTTTTATGCGTCAATACCACAGAAGAGGGGGGAGGGGGGGGGGGGGGATTTGTGGGGTGTCCAATTTTCGAGTGCTGTNTATAGAAGAACCTGGTTCTTCTTGGTGTTTCAACTCCTACAGTTTGCGGAAAAGTAATTGTAAAAACTAAAGAACACAACAATTTTTACGTGGAAAAACACTTGGCTCAAGGTGAAAAAACCAAGACCTACTTCCCAGTAGGATTTTCCCAAACTATCCACTTTTTGGCCTTAGCATTTTTCTCCCATTTCTTCAGATCCTCAGCAGTGCAGTCAGCTCTAGTTTTTGGTACATCTTCTCCTTCAGCGGTCTTCTTCATGGTGGCTAGAGGACCATCAGTGACTATGTCCCAAAGTTCATAGTCTTCTCCAATCAGGTGTTCCTTCATCCTGTTCTTCCACTAGGAGTAATACTGGCCATTAAAGAGTGGTGGCCTTGCAGTTGATTGACCCTCCTAGTTTCCGGGTGGTGCACTCATTTTGATCTTTTCCAAGGTGTTAGCCTTTTCAAGGATAACCCTCTTTGATACCAATTGATGTGTTATGCGTCAATACCACATAAGAGGGGGGGTGATTTGTGTGGTGTCCAATTTTCGAGTGTTGCTGTTATAGAAGAACCTGGTTCTTCTTGGTGTTCCAACTCCTATGGTTTGCGAAAAAGTAATTGTAAAAACTAAAGAACACAACAATTTTTACGTGGAAAAACACCTGGCTCAAGGTGAAAAAACCACGACCTACTTCCCAGTAGGATTTTCCCAAACTCTTCACTATGTCAACGAGCCACACAACATTTACAAAATAAACTCTTTTATAAACCTAAGGACTAACTCTAATCACTTTGTGGCAAACTAGCCTCTAGCTATTTGCGACAAACTTCAAGTTAACTCTAACTTGAACAGTGTGTACCTATTACAATTGCTTCTTGATAAAGCTGAAAGATACAATATGTAATCACCTACTACAAACAACTAGACTCAAAAGACAACAGATGGAACTGGTTCTTCTAGCTAGTTCAAGTAGCTTTTGTGTCGCACAAGGATTCTACTTGCCAAATTGCTCTGGTAATTTTGCTTTCAGTTCTTGTTTCACTTCTGTGTTTGTGCGTTACTTTTTCAGCAGGAATGCTTCAACATTTTATAGAGTCAGTAGTTGAGACATTGTCGTTCAGTTCTAATACAACTCTTCCTTGGTGGAAGAGTTTGAGTTTATCTCAACTTCCTTGATCTCAATTCTGTCCTACTTGAAATCAACCTCCAGTTTCTTATCAATTTGCAACATTTTCGCTTAGGAGATAACCTCTTAGTTCTAGATAACCTCTTAGTTCACAGAAATTGTGTATCTCCTGTGCATGGATGCTTCTCGTCCCATGCTTCCTGTGCATGGGACTCGAGGTCGATCCTCAATCCTTGGCCGCCACGTTCCAAGCCTAATCTACCAAGTTGTAGTCGAGTTCGAGTTCGACCGTGTACATATATGCTATTGAATTTTAAATTAATAATTCATATATTTTAATTAAATTATTTTTTATATATATATATATTTACGTATTTACTTAATAAATTATTTAATCTTAAATTAATAATTTATATATTTTAAATAAATTACTTAAGATAAATATATAGTTTGAACTAAAATTATTCAATCGAGTTGTACTTAAACTCTAACTCCGGAGAGCTAATTTTCTAGACTGGTGTAGATATGGTAAGGGCATTAAAAACGAGAATAAGAAAGGATAATTTCTCCAAGTTTATAGGATTTTCGAATTTATTTAACTTTTCTTTCCATATTATCCCTACTATTCATTTTCACCACATTTAAAGTTTTCTATAATAGTCATCCTTCATAATAATAATCTACGCATTTTTTGATATAAAAATGCATAAGTACCCTCTGACTTATAGTCGGATTTTCAACTATACTCTTTATTTTTGCGGAGGTCCTATTCCCCCTGAACTATTTTAAAATGGAATTAATATCACCTTAAAATTCCACTACCACATATGTGTTTTGTGGTGAAATACACGTGGCTGGCACATGTATTTTCCACTAAAATTATTTTTTTCATGTTTTTTCGCATCTTCTTTTGTTCCCACCTCACTTTTTGTATTTTTTAAGATCCTTTTTCCCTTTTCACATATCCACCCACATCCATCCCCCTACTCACAAGTGAAGCAATGGTTTTTTTTTGGTATAAGAAGCATCGAAAAACGGTGAGCTCCTACAAAACTTTCTAGCTATCACCAATTAAAAATCAAAATCTTTTTTCTTGTTCTCTCTTTTATGTAAATTTGATTAATTAAATGAATAGGACTTCCCTCCCCACCTCCCTACCTGAAGCAGTGAAAGGCCGAAGGTTCCAATCAGGAAACGACGAGCATGACAAGAATATTTTTTGCAACTAGCAATCAAAACCCTCCTTTTTGTTCAGTCTTTTGTGGGTTTCTTCTGGGTTTAACCGAAAATTGATCTTGGGACGATATTTTTTCATTCCTTGCAAGTGAAAGTTTAAAAGTGGTGAGCGAAGAGATTAGATATAGCAGGAATCCTCTATAAAGTGTAGTGAAATATGGAGAAGAAAAAATAAAATATTCAACTCGATCTTGCCGGAAAATATGGAGAACGTCGGAGCTAATTTCCGACAAATCTATAAGTAACAAAACTGGAGAAAAGAAAAGGAAAACAAAAACAAAAACAAAAACAAGAGAAAAGAAAAAAAATTATATATTTTATAAAAATATTATAAAAATAAAATTCCAGCATTCTCTCTCTTTCTCACTCTCCCAAGGATGGTGACATACACTCCCTTCTGCCACATCAGTCTTAAAGGTATACTAATTCCATTTAAAATAGTTCAGGGGCGTAAGGGGATCCCCGCGAAGTTAAAATATGTAATTAGAAATTCGGCTATAGATCAGGGGGATACTTATGTATTTCTCCATCTTTTTTATGTTCTATTATAATTTACTAATGGATAGGAAGGTGTGGAGGTTAAATATTATGGTAGAGAGTTAGGACTGGTAGCCGAGCATAACTTTAGTATGTGATTTAGTGTTATTCGTGTAGTCTTGTATCCCTTTACTTCTGTGATTACTTATTTTGTTGCTTTCGTGTCGACTTTCTGATTGCAGTACCTAGTGTATTTAATTTTGTAGTTTTGCTTCGGTTTTCTAATTGGTATGCTTGTTGTTATTGCCCTTCCTTTTACCTATTCTAAGCCCATGATCTTTCGAAAATAGCCTCTTTATCTTTTTGAGGCTAAGAATAAAGTATGTGTACACACTACCCTCCTCAAACTTTACTTGTGGAATTATACCGAGTCCTCTTGTTATTGTTGCAGTAGTAGTTTACTAGTGGAGTTAAAAATATCCGGAACCCATTTTAACCAACAAACAAAATAACAGAACAAACAAATAAGAAGAAGATAAACAAATAAAGATGGCCCTCCAAATGTCAAGTTAGACGGTGGAGGAATTCATCAGCTTCTACAACTTTTCTTGCACTTTAACCCTTTAAATAATTCTTTATTGCTAGTGCTACTAATTTTTGGTGCATTAATTCTTTATTTTCATTCACAAAATTACTAATGCTGCCACGAATCTTTAGAATATTCGGTAGACGGTGTCATGTTAACATGGCTGTGATGCATGTCTTCAATAACAGACGGCGTAGATCCACTAGATCCGATTACCCGAATCAAGTCTAATCCATGTGGGTCTCCCCTAATTCGTGGGCCATGTATAACGTGTGTTTGAACATAAAATTTTTCTCTTAATCATAATTAATTAAAATATATTTTTATTTTATTGTAGGAGTATTATATAATAAATTTAATATAATTTAGTATAAATATTCGGTGTGAGTTAACTTTTACTATCAAGCTCCTCATATATCAATGTTATGAACATTTGCTTTAAGATCCAACAATCAATAAAAGTTTTTAATTTTATGTTAGTATAAATATGTGAAAAACTTTTAGTACAAGTAAAAATGATAATTTATAACACTTAATTTAAACAGACTTGAGGAATAATATGTACACTGAAATTCATATAACTTAGTCAAACTCTGACTTACTAAAAATAGAATTCATACAAAGTACTAATGGAAATATAATTTACTTAGATCATGGCTAACAACCTTTCATAAGAACATCACAAAACAAAATCATAATCTCAACTCATTAAAAGTTTATACATGCATGGTGCAAACTTAGTTAGGAATAAAATCCCTCTTAATGGCTGCATAATGTTTATGTAATGGTTGTTCCTTTAATGATGTCTTCTTCAATCGGTGACTTACTTTCAAACTCTCTTTCTTGACCTTTGTGTCTACGAAATTTACACAATATCGACCAAAAGTCTATTTCCGGTATCAACTGTTTTTGCGGACTCATCTCCACCCTGTCATTATTGTCATGTGTCTTTGTGAAGCGTACACATGTAAACTACAATTTTTACTCAATACAATTATATGTATGTCAATAAGTAATTCTCGTGTAATTGCTAAAATTAATAAATGAGTAAGTACTAATTATATTGATTCATTTTATTTCTACAAAGCCTAACATCTTAAATTTTCCCAATCATATAATGCTCTTAATTGTTCAATTAAACCGTGTTATGGTCTAAACAGTTTAAACATGCGTTTCTAAGCTAAAAAAGTGAAGGTCGTTTAGTTTGGAATAAAAACTTAATCTCTATACAGAAGATTGTTTTACTTATTCAATATTGGATATAAAACTATGTTTTGCCAATATAATTTTCACATAATTAAACAATAGTATTAATGCAGAGTTTATAATGGCAATGTGTCATATATTATTATGTATATATATATATATATATATATGTGGGGGGGGGGGGGGGGGGGGACCTTTCACTAGAACTTGCTGTCTACCTGCCAAAGACTAAAATTGGAAAATAAAATGGAAAAAAGGAAACAACACAGCACTACTCTCCAACTACGCGTAGTATCATCCAGACTGTAATTAATTAATAAATCATTTCACTAAATGATTAAAATAATCTTAACTTAAATAAAATATTTTAAATCTTGTCGGAATGATAAAGCATACAACAGTACATTCTTTCCTCTCATTTTTTTCATCTCCATCTCCATTTTTCTTACATCCACCGACACCTTTTTTTCCCTCATAAACCCACCTCAGATCTTGTCTAAATCTCCATTTTTAAACACCCAATTTCCCAAATTTCATTACCCAAATGAAATCAAGAACCAAACTTTCCATTTCTGTATCAATTTCCTTGTGAAAACTTTCCAAGATTTGATTTTTATCCCTTTATCATCATCAAGATTTGATTTTCATTCCATTTCAGCTTCTGGGTATTTAATAAAAATAAAATGCTAGATCGGTTCTTGAGTGCTCGTAGAGCATGGCAAGTTAGGAGAATTGTAAGAAATGGAAAGCTTACATTTTTATGTTTGTTTCTTACCATTGTTGTCCTTAGAGGAAATTTGGGTGCTGGAAAATTTGGTACACCTGGTCAAGATTTGAAGGAAATTCGTGACACATTTAGCTATGTTCGCAGGCGCGTGGAGCCCAGACGCGTTCTTGAAGAGGCACAACAGGTAGATACTACAACTGAGGGTGGTGGTGCTGTATCATCAGATAGTAATAATTATGCTACTTTTGATTTAAAGAAAATTTTAGTTGATGAAGATGATGGTGAGCCTGAGTTTAAGAGAGATCCAAATGAACCTTATAGTCTTGGTCCTAAAATATCAGATTGGGATGAGCAAAGAGCTGAGTGGTTGAAAAAAAATCTTAATTTTCCTAGTTTTGTAGGACCAAATAAGCCTAGGGTTTTGTTGGTTACTGGTTCATCACCTAAACCATGTGAAAATCCAATTGGTGATCATTACTTGTTGAAGTCAATAAAGAACAAGATTGATTATTGTAGGCTTCATGGGATTGAGATTTTTTACAATATGGCTTTGCTTGATGCTGAAATGTCTGGTTTTTGGGCTAAATTGCCTTTGCTTAGGAAGCTTTTGCTTTCACATCCTGAGGTTGAGTTTATTTGGTGGATGGATAGTGATGCTATGTTTACTGATATGGCTTTTGAGCTGCCTTGGGAAAGGTATAAAGATGTTGATCTTGTTATGCATGGATGGAATGATATGGTTTATAATGAGAAGAATTGGATTGGTTTGAATACTGGTAGTTTCTTATTGAGGAATACTCAATGGGCTTTAGATTTGCTTGATACTTTGGCACCTATGGGACCAAAGGGAAAGATTAGGGATGAAGCCGGGGCGGTTCTTACTCGGGAGCTTAAAGGTAGACCAGTTTTTGAAGCTGATGATCAGTCTGCAATGGTATATATATTGGCTACTCAGAAGGAGAAATGGGGTGATAAGGTGTATCTCGAGAGTGCTTATTACTTGCACGGTTATTGGGGTATTTTGGTGGATAAATATGAAGAGATGATTGAGAATTACCACCCGGGTCTTGGTGATCATAGGTGGCCACTTGTTACTCACTTTGTGGGTTGCAAGCCTTGTGCAAAGTTTGGAGATTATTCGGTAGAGAGGTGTTTGAAGCAAATGGATCGTGCATTCAACTTTGGCGATAACCAGATCCTTCAGATGTATGGATTCACTCATAAATCACTTGGTAGTAGGAGAGTGAAGAGAACACGGAACGAAACAAGCAATCCACTTGAAGTGAATGATGAGCTTGGATTACTTCACCCACCATTTAAAGCTGTGAAGGTACCGTCATCTTCTTGAATGCACAAGAAAAGGGTTCATTAAAGTCGAGATTAGGATGCCCTTTTACCTTAAATTTTTGTACCACTTATTCACGATATGTGCCACGATGTACTTGTTATTTACGCCTGTGTTAGAACACTGGTTATTGTATTCCTTCATTTGTCATAGTGTTCTTGTGACATAATCTTTTTAAGTTATATAAATTTCAATGGGAGGCATAATTGAATTCATATTGTATGTTCTTCTTGTTCATTTTTGGTAGCCGTTGTGATTTGGAGGCATATGCTTTGGTGCATACTTCCTTCGTTGAGGTTATGTTCTTTGCTATTCTCATTCTGTATTGGTCGCTGCATAGTTCTTGCGACGAACATTCTTGGTTAATTATTTATAGTGCCACATTTTCTATCATCCTGGAGCTTTAAACCAAAAAATGTTTTTCTGCGAAGAGTGGAGGTAGTACTGGAGATATTTTTTTGATTGGTGAAAAGTAAATTCATTGATGTCAATAGGACCAAGTAGGTACCTATCATGTTACCAAAAGTGTTATGTATTTCATCCCTTCAAGTCCATAAGAAATTCATGAATTCCAATATATCTTGTATTTCCTCCACAGGTTTCCTTTTACACCAAGAATTTAAGTTCTGCAGACAAATATATCAAGGCAAGCTTCATTAATTGCTAGCCATCCAAACATAGCCACTTTTTTGGGGCATAAGTTCTCCATAACAGGTTTCAGGACCGTTGTTGCCTCCTTCCTCTACTGCTTTAGATAGCTAATCAACTAAGAGAGTCTCATACAATGGGTTGGAAAGAAGGCTTTTACCTTATTTTAGGTGGGTTAGTGCATATCTGTTCGGGATCACACTGGTGGGAATATAGGCCGTTAGTCTCCGTCTTGTGTTTCAAAGACGGGCAAGGCCCGTCGGTCAAGCTACCTGCTCCTGTCTATGTCCAATTGTTTAGCCGCTCTTTCTAAGAGACATGAATGTAAATAGAAAACATTTATTGGGAAAACCTCACGACATGGTGGTCGTCGAAACAATAATGACATTTGTCGATATGCTATCGCTTGTTTACTAAGATTAAATTGAAAGAAATTTTATTTATCTTAGCCATCGACATCAAAGAATCAGATCTGTCCCTTGTTAACACTATTCTGTCCAAATTTAGTTTTGAGCATGCTTGCACTCTCTAGTTCCCAATCCTGAAGGTTTCTGCTGAAATGGAGATAACAGTTAGTTGCATTAAAGCAGTAAGCAGTGCTGTAGTCTTTGCCGTAGTTCCTCTTTGCCATCAGTGTTTTTAAAAGGGAAAAGTGAAGTGAATACTGCAATTTATGAAAAATTTAGAACTGTCAAACATACATGAACTTTGTACTATATTAATTAAAAGGCAATTAAATACCTAATTTCAACTTTGATATGCAACGATGCTAATATAGATACAACTCTTAAAGTTGAGACTGAAAGAACCGCGGGGTATTATCACTTTTTTAGCCCGCGTCAGAATCTATTTATAGCCGGTAGCCGAAAAAGTGTATAAAATTTGCATAATTTTTGTATTTAACATACAAAATGAATATATACAAAAAATATATATATTTTATACATTTTGTCGGCTATTATTTTTACAGTGGCTATACAATAATGTCTTTTTTTCTAGAACTGTCACTGTTCATTTGGATCACTTTGCATTGCAATGAAGCGATAATGCCTCCCTTCGCATCGCTTCAGCTCTTTAAGCAATGAAGATGTGGCTTTTCAATAACGTCGTTTTTTCTTTTTCTTGGAGGAGTAATTATGCTGCTAATTTTTTTATGCACTCTGCCTATCCTGTCAAACAAGAGCAAAGTCATGTCTATTAGTAAAGGTGTTTTACAAATTATTGAAAAATTTATTAGAGGTTTCACATTTTGAAAAGGATGATTCCAACCCAATGTCCCTGTTGGAAATGTGAAGCTTAGATATCTGTAATAGCCTAGAGGATGGTATTTGAAATGTTGCTATGAGAATATTCACGATAGATTTGTGTTGGTGTAGTAGCTGCTATGTTGATGTGTTTTCTTTATTAAGTTTTAGCCTTTTGCTTTTTGTTTTTGTGTAGTTTTATTGAACTTGAGAAATGGGTGAAACTGACTTCATATAGGACTCCAGGAAATTGCATGTAATTGATTGATTGGCGGAGATGGGCTCTGTTCCACTTTGTGAAAGTATTATCATGCATTCTGTTTCATTTATGTAAATGTTAGTGAGTTGAGAATCTTTTTCCAACTATATCATCATACTTGCTTCACCTCAATTACAGCCTATTTTGATGAGAGAATAACTATCCACTTGAAGCTCTTGAGCTGTGTTGTATTGCTTCTGCAATGAAGTTACCAACATGATCATATCAACAACCCTCAAGCCAACATTTTTGAAGAGTATGAAATGTCATCTGTGTCATACAATAGCAGGATCTTGGTCATTCACCTCCAAAACTAAAGCCATTGCAGTGCTATCATAGGTGGTGGCTGTCTTGATTTCATTGGAGACGTATGTAGAATACTTGGATCTTGAATCTACGAAGAACTAGAGGCAATAGAAAGAGTTTTTGAATTTAAGAAGTGGAAAACCAGGCCTCAATACTCTGTCCAAGTTCTCTAAGAATCAATTCCATAGAAGCAGATAAATCCCTGCGCAAGGCACAGAACAAGTGTCAAATGGTATTACGTTGCATTACACTAATAACAGATAAATGCATATGCTAACATGTACCTTCAACACGTCTGTAGACTATATGTTATAGCAACTTCAGAAGAATAAATATGAAAACCAGCAACATTCATTAAAAGCAACGGTTTGGCTAAAGGTGTAGCCTTCATAATACCGCTGAAAACAACTGTTATTTTTCAAAGTAGCAGGTTTAGTTATCTTAGTATAAGATATAAAATATGCTAAATTATTAACTAGCAGGTTTCTGCTTCTTAAGATATAGTTCTAGCCAACATTGACCTTTAGGGGTCATTTGGTATGCGGGATAAGGTGGGGGATTAAATTTCTACCATATTTGGTTAATGGTATAAATTTATACCGTCAACCACACATGGTATAAATTTAATCCCAGTCTTAATACATGATATCCCACCTTATCCCATAAAACTTGAGATTATATTATCCCACCCGGGAGGTGGAATAAATTAGTACAGGGATTGGATTATAATCCTGAGATAATTTAGTCCGCGTACCAAACGATAGACTATGTAATCATAGATTCTGACAATTACACAATCAAGCGGGGAGTAACGTAAATGTTATTTCTGTATATAGAGCAGCTAGATAAGACTTCTACCATCAGATTGCTTAAAAACAGTATGCACAGAAGTGGCCACAATACTACATTAGTTCATTGTGAGTGTTAGAAGAAGCTTTGAAGATGAATCTGATATTTGATAAATGGCTCAATCGAGCTAATTGAGTACAAGGCAACCGTATATATACACCTTAACTAACAATTAGTTACTAACTAACCATAATTACTCTAACACTCCTAACTTCTTATTATGTACACTTAGGTCCCTCTCTCCTATATATCAACATTTATACATTTAGCTATATATTCCAATACTCCCCCTCAAGCTGAAGGATGTAAAATGTTTAACACACCAAGCTTGCTAAGTAGAAACTGATGCCGAGGTGATGCCAGTCCTTTAGTGAGAATGTCTGCTTGTTGATGTTGTGTAGAGATATATCGAGTTCGTAGTATTCCTGCCTTGAGTTTCTCCCTGATGAAGTGACAGTCTATTTCAATGTGCTTCTACGTTCATGGAAGATGGGATTAGCTGCAATTTGAATTGCTGCCTTACTGTATGAGAACAACAAAACTGGTTGATGAATTGGTGTCCCTAGTTCTGCAAACAGTCCCCTTAGCCATACAATCTCAGCCACTGCAGATGCCATGCTTCTGTATTCAGCTTCAGCACTACTGCGAGACACTGTGTGTTGCTTCTTGGACCTCCAAGAGATTAAAGAATCCCCAAACTTCACAAGATAACCACTGACTGACCTTCGATTCACTGGGCATGCTGCCCAGTCTGAGTCACAAAATCCAACCAAAGTTGTTGCTTGCTGTCTTCGCATGATCACTCCCATTCCTGGTTCTTGTTTGAGATACCTCACCACACGAATGGCAGCATCCATGTGAGATCTTTTTGGAGCTTGCATGAATTGGCTTAGAACTTGTACTGGATGGCTAATATCTGGTCTAGTGACTGTGAGATATAGGAGCTTTCCAATCAATTTTTGATAACTAGTGACATCTGTCAAGGGATCAAGATCTTGACTTCCAATCCCGTTATCATACTCAATAGAAGTTAATTTTTGATTGAGCTCTAGAGGAGTGACAGCAGGTTTAGCACCACTTAATCCCATATCTGAGATGAGTTCCAGAGTATATTTTCTCTGGTTGAGAAGAATCCCCTTCTGAGATCTTAAGACTTCAATCCCCAGAAAGTATCTTAACTCACCCAAATCCTTCACCTTGAACTTCTGATGTAATACTAACTTGGCTTCATTAATGAGCTCCATGCTACTTCCTGTTAGTAATAGATCATCCACTATATTAATATCACTATTTCCCCTCCAGATCTTTTTGTGAACAAAGAGTTATCATAGGCACTCTGACTGAAGCCTGCATTAAGCAAGGCTTCTGTGAGCTTGAGATTCCACTGCCTCGATGCTTGTTTGAGTCCATAGAGAGGCTTCAACAGCCTACAAACCTTGTTCTCCCCCTGTCTTTGAAAACCTTGTGGTAGATCCATGTAGACTTCCTCCTCTAAGTCTCCTTGCAAAAAGGCATTAAAAACATCCATTTGAAAAAGATGCCAGTCTTTGGAGGCAGCTAATGCAATCACTGATCTAACTGTTACCATTTTTGCAACAGGTGAAAAAGTTTCATGATAATCCAACCCTTCTTGTTGATTGTATCCTTTGGCAACAAGTCGAGCTTTAAACCTTTCCACCTCTCCATTGGCTTTATACTTGATTTTGTAGACCTACTTTGAGCCTATAGAAGATTTCCCAGGTGGCAGATCCACCACAACCCAAGTCTTGTTATCTTCTAAGGCTTGAACCTCTTGTTTCATAGCTTGTATCCATCTGTCATCTTCCACTACTTCCTTGAAATTGTGTGGTTCTGTGACTGTTGAGAAAGCCATGATGTAGTCCTTGTAATGTTGTGTGGTATTGTCATAAGATAGGAAATTTGATATTGGATAAAGACATTGTGAATTCTTCTTTCCACCAACTAAGTAGTCCTGCATCCAAATAGGAGGGGCCTTAGTTCTTGTTGACTGTCTAATAGGAACAGAAGTTGTAGGTGCTATTGAAAGTTCAACTGGGACCACTGCATCTGATATCTGGGATTCATTATTTCCTGATGAATCTGCATGATCAGCTCTATCATGATTAGCCACATCTGTGATGTCTGCCTGTTCTTCTACATCATCACTACTGTCATCTGTATCTTGAGTTGCATCTGCATTTGTGTGATCAAAGTCCATGTTTGCTGAATCTGCATCTACATCCAAGGTGATCATCTCCTTCATTTGCACAGCTTCAAATACATCATCTATGTAACTAGGTAGTTTAGTAGTGGGCACAGACTACAGATAAGGAAAGGAAATATTGATTCCCTGAATATAACATCCCTGCTTACAAACAAAGAGTTAGTCTTTCTATCAAAGAGTCTATATCCCTTTTGAGTAGTGGAATACCCCATCAGAACAACTTCACTGGCTCTAGGACCAAACTTGTCCTCCTTGACCACATTTGTAGCATAGCACAAACATCCAAAGGTTCTTAGATGTGCTAGTGAGGGTTGTCTTCCATATAATGACTCAAAAGGACTCTTACCATCCAGTACTCTAGTAGGCAGTCTGTTTATAAGATAGACAGCTGTTTGCACACATTCTCTCCAGAATCTACTTGGTACTCCAGCTTGAAACTTTAAGGCCCTTGCTGTATCTAAAATGTGTCTGTGCTTTCTTTCAGCCACTCCATTTTGCTGGAGTGTGCACACAACTACTTTGGTGAATTACTCCATATTTTTGCAAGAAATCATTCCACTGATAATTAAAGAACTCTTTACCATTGTATGTTCTAATTGTTTTAATACAAACACCAAACTGATTCTGCACCATACTAAAGAACTGTTTGAGAAATATAATTGTTTCACTTTTCAACTGCATGAGAAAAATCCAGGTTGCTCTAGTAAAATCATCAACAACTGTAAGAAAATAGTGCTTATTATCATGAGTAGCTACCTTATAAGGTCCCCATACATCCATGTGAACAAGTTGGAAAGGTTTAGTACTTAAATGCTCACTAATAGAAAAAGTCAATCTATGCTGCTTAGCCAATGGACAAACAGAACATTTGTTGTGTATGGCATTGTCTATCTTATTGTGCAAAAAAGAAATATGCTGCATTAATTGTAATGATGGATGTCCTAATCTTTTGTGCCAAAGTTCTCCTGTGTCTTTATTCTTCTCCACTGAACTGATATGAGCAGCTATCTGTGTTGTTCTTCTTCCTCTTATCAGATAGAGACCACCAGTTTCCTTACCAATCCCCTTCACCCTGCCAGTGTAAAGGTCCTGAAATACACATATTTTGGGCAAATAGAGCACCACACTGTAAGTCTCTAGTTAACTTTGAAATTGACATCAAGTTGAACTTAAAATCTGGAACATATAACACATTGTCCAGTTTAGTGTCTGCTGAGATTTGTGTACTACCAGTATGTGTAATATCAGTACTGTCTCCATTTGGTAGTCTTACCTTTTCTCTTTTACAACTATCTATATTCTTGACATCTTGAAGTAATTCTAATGATGATGCTATGTGATGTGTAGCCCCTGAATCCACTATCCAGTTATCATTAGACACTCTTGCAGCAAGAGACACAATATTACCTGCCATATTTGCCTGTGTCTGAGCATCAGCAGCTGCATCTATGTTGAGTCAATGAAGTATCTGCTGGTACTGTGCTTCAGTGAAGAAGTAATCTCCTTTCTGTTGTGCTGCTCCTTGTGAGTTTGAAGTTTCTGGTACCTCCACATTGTTGACTGCAGCAAAATGTCCTTTAGGCTTAAATTCCCTAGACTGATAATTCTTCTTTCCTCTGAAATCTTCAGGATAGCCAATTATTTTGAAGCAGTTCTCCTTAGTGTGGCCCTTCATGTGACAATGCTCACACTGTAGGAACTGTTTCTTCCCTCGAAAATCTTGACCTCTTCCAACTTGCATTGCCATAGGATCCACCTTTTCTGCCATTGCACTACCTCCCATAGACTGTTGGCTTTCATCTTGTGTGATCATAGCATATGCTTGATTGAGTGTTGGTTTAGAGCCAATTTCAAGTCCAATTTCCCTCCCATGTCGGGGTGATTGGGAGTTAAAGTTAGGGTTTTATGTACCCCACAAGCAACATAAAGTGGCTTGATTATTTAATGGCTTGCAGCTAATGGTGTGTTTGGTACGAAGAAAAATGTTTTACTTGGAAAATCCTGAAAAATGAGTGGTTTATTGTTTATTTTCTCATATTTGATTGGTGAGTGAATTTGTTTTTCGAAAAATACGAAATATTTTCTCTATATTTAAGCAAAAACTATGAGAGACGAAATGGTAAGGGGTAGGCGTGGAGTTGGGCAGGCCCATGGGGTTGGGGAGGTGGGGGCAATGTTGCTCGGACACTCCGAAAATGTGGTCGGATACGTGTCGGATCCTCCAAAAGTAGTGCATTTTTGAAGGATCCGACACGGGTACGGCTACATTTTGGAGAGTCCGCGCAACATAGCGTGGGGGTGGAGTGAAGGTTGGTTGGGGTCGGGGGTAGGGGTGAGGGTGGGGGTGAGTGGGGGTTGGGTGCGGAGGTGGGGTGGTGAGAGTTGGTGGAATGAAAATCAGGTGGAGAAAGTTGAAAAAGATTTTTGAAAAATATTTTTTTTTTCTCTTGATAGGGAAATATTTTTCTCCAATTAGAGGAAATTGGAGGAAAATGGTTCATGAGAAAAATATAAAAACCAATCAAACATGAAAAATTAAAAAAATATTTTTCTTCATACCAAACACACCCTAAAAGTTGAAGACATGATTGGCAATATGGGAATTACACATGAACTTTAAACCTCATTTGGGTTTGAAATTGGAGTTGTCTGCTTGAGCTAGCTACAATGTGGTTACTATATTGGTTGAATTGAGAGCATCTACTAATTTGATAACTGAAAAATTCGAGCTCTATCACTATAACTCCTGGGATTCGCAATGGTGCCCGGTGGAAGGAGCTTAAATTGTCACTAGAAGTAGTTAGGTTTAACATTGATTGATAACATTGATTTAGGTGTAGAAGAAAGAAAAAGATGTAAAACGAAGGAAGGGTAAAATGGGGTTAGAGTGGTGAAGTGGCATTTTAATGTGGAGTCTACCTCAGCAAAATGTCAAGCCACATTGGATGGGGTTGGACATGGTGGAGGTTCTAACGGAGGAACGGTATTTTTAATATCAATTTTATAACGTTAGGGGCAGTGGTGGATGGATAGTATAATGGAGGCTACATATGATCCTTTTCCCATGTAGAAGAATATTTTTGTCCCTTCTCCGAATCAACTATGTTTTTGATTGGAGGGTGAGTTAAAGTCAAAAGACCGCTAGTGGTATAAAGTATTGTTTATGTTGCTTATCATTGGAAAAATTTAATACTTATCTGTCTGAGCAATAAGCCAGAATCATGTCAACAGTTAGTTCAGTATCAACTGAAGTTCAATATGGGTTTCTTTTGCCTTATTCTAGTTATAGAAATGATGAAAGAACCAATGGTTGATGCACTTGTTTCTAGATTATTTGTAGCTCCTGCAATATCTCATCCAATAAGCTCCAGTTCAATAAAGGTATTGTATTAAGCACCATTTGTTCATATATTGTGGTCCAAGGTATATTGTCTCTCCTGCAATATCTCATGACATAATCTTTTACCTTTGGAGGAATAATTCACAAGTGTGTGAGTTTTGTTGACTTTGTAAGACTGATTGAGGGGAAATTTCCATTGAGGCACAATACTAGCATCTTGGAAGAAGTTGAGACATACTTTAAGCTGAAATGATAATATCCCGGATCTATATTACTGGAGGAAGATCTATATAAAGTTGACATCTCGTTGAGATCTATATCTTCTATTAGCATTAGAATCAATACAACAGCTTTTATCAATTCGTAAATATCCAACGTTCTTACTTTTACCCAGATACAGAGGAAATATAGCAATGAAGAAACAAAGCAATAGCTTTTAATAACGTTGATCAAGTTAATTGACAATATGACACTACCATGACCTATGAGGAAGAAATATTGCAAGAACTGCGATGGGGGATTTTTAGTGCAAGACAAGGTCTAATGATTGCTTCAACGAAAAGGTGGTGATTATTACCTGAGCCCGGATAGAGTTTATGATTGCAATGAGCAAGCTGTTTCCTGCTACTTCGCTCACTTGTCTTACAAATTCTTGCATAGTGATCTTCCCCTCTGGATGATCATTCTGATATTTTCTTATCAACTTGACAGCATGAGAAGGCAAGATATTTGATAATCTAGTGATACAAAGCATCAAAGGAAATCCTTGGTAAATATAATTCTTTGAAAGAGTTGGAAATTCATCAACCCCTTCTGAATGAGACGAAGCTCTGAAACTGATGACGAGGGAAGACGTGTGTACTCAGGCGACTATTCCAAACTATATACTTTCTTGGAGGTATTAAGTTGACAACCCCAGAATCAAGATCCTCTGTAAACTGTTGTGAACAAGGAGTTAGTACTTCCAAATTCCAATCTTCCTAGTACCAACTCGCAAATCAATAAATGCCTTAATCTTGATAGAAGTTTGGAGACAATCAAGAAGGTAATCAAGAGCAGAAAATTGAACTCCATGGTAGAACTTGAACAAAACCATTAGAAATTATGTCAATGATTCCTTCCTCGGAAGCTCCATTCCGACCAACCATCCTATTAGCATTCCATTGCACCTTTTCTCCGTGGCTTTAGTAACTAGAAGGAATGATTGAAAATCTGTTTGTGAAACAAAGCTGGAACAAGCATTCATATGAATTGATGATGCTAGTGCACCCAAACCAGATACAAACTTAGCCCTGATAACTTTATGCAACTTATGATCTTGATTGATTAGCACCAAGTCACTACCAAATAAATGAGTTCTTTCGTTAATTTTACTGCCTGAAACCCCACTCATCCAATCTGGAGTTGCTAGACTTCATAATCCACTTTTGCTATGAGGGTTTGGGCTCGAGCTCGATTTCAGCTGGATCTTAAAACCTGTGCCTTTTCACATTTAGCATGTTGGGCACCATGGTTAATTCTGGTGAAAAGAGAGTACAAAAATCAAGAAGAAAGGATCGAATAGACTCGAGGTTTCTTGGACAAAGAGGAAAAGAAACTGCTGGAGTAACCCCTTGGAACTAGAATATATTGAAATCCAAGCCTCTGTGACTATGTCCACAGTTCTACTAACTTTCTATCTCATAGAACCAGATTAACTCCTGTGCAAGGCATAGAACAAGTCAAATGGTATTATTTGGCATTACAAGAAACAGAAGTGCACATGCCACCCTGTAGTAACATGATAGCAACTTCAGAAGAATAAATATGAAAATCAGCAACATTCATTAAAAGCAACGGATTTGGCTAAAGGTTTAGCCTTTATATTACTGCTGAAACTGTTACCTATCAAAATTGTTGTGTTCCTATGCAAATAAAATAGTGGCTTTAGAATAATTTACAGGGTAAACAAGACAATCACCGACAAACAGTCCTATTGTAGCGAATAAATGAAGCAGAAAATAACAGGTGTAGCCTTATAATACTGCTGAAACTGTTACCTATCAAAATTGCTACCACAGTGTTCCTATGCAAATAAAATAGTGGCTTTTGAATGATTTACATGGTAAACAAGACAATCACCGGCATACCATCCTATTGTAGCGAATAAATGAAGCAGAAAATAACAACATATTTTTGTATCAAGAGTTCAAAAGAGCTTTGAGGTTTGATTATCCTATAATAAAACCAAAAAAACCACTAACCAGCAGGTATCTGCTTCTTTGTAGTCATAGATCTTGGGTATTACACGATCATGCAGGTAGCAACATAAATGATATTTCTGTATTTAAAGCAGCTCTATGAGACGAGAGTATTACCATTCACACAACTCTATGAGGACAAGGGATTACCATTCATAAAATTCTATAGTTCATTTTATTGAATCAAGTATAAGGACCAAATCAAAAAATAGATATGCAAAATACACCAAAAATGAACAAGGAATCATGACAATATTAGTCTAATACCTGAGAACAGCATCATCTCGGCATATTACATCAAGCAATATGGTAACCCTTGGTTCCCTTGCTAAACATAGGAGAGACAAGACTCTCCATGAAAGTTCCAATTCTTTCAAACTTAGCAGTTATTCCATCAACCTTCAAATCTCTCCATTGATCATCTTTCATGCTGTACATAGTCAACTTCTCTCTATCCACATTCAGTACAACATCATCATCACTGATTGAACAAAATGGTACCGAACCATACTCTAAATCTAGTCTGGCAATCCTAAATCTAGTCCAAGACTCCTCATCTCCATACTCTCTCATCATCCAAACATCAACTTCGTTTTCTAACGTATCAAATAACATACAAAGACACCCTCTAAGAGCCGAAAGCTTATTAAACACAAAATTATTGTTATCAAGAGTAGCAGGTGTTGGCACCTCCAAGAATTTCTCATTACTGAAATCAAAAGCAACAATTACATATGAATAATGAGGAGCTTTCCTAGCCAACCAATGCAAAGCCCCATTTACCAAAACACCAGAAGCACGCATACGAACTGCACGATAATGAGGTAAACTCTGAAGTCTCCTCCAAACACCCATTCTCAGAGAGTAGACATCAACAAAAGTACTTTCAATACGCCCTCGATATCGAGAAAGAGTAACCACCTTATAATCATCACTAGCAAAATCATACCCTAGACCATACACGCTACAACTACCAGGTAAGGGAATAGCCAAATGAAAGTTTGGAATTCTATGGTACTCTAAGGTTGTGGGGTTGATTAAATATTTAATCATTTCATCATTCAATACTAAGACCAAGCCATTACATGAGCCAACAACTCTTACCCAGTTATTTGAGAGCTGCTGAAAACTAAGTTTTCTTGAAATGGCATCAGTTGTTCCATTTTGGGGATTGTGGTTAAAAGTGATAGTATGAAGAGAGTTAGAAGCAGAGACATAAATGAGTTTCTTTTCTTCTTTATGGGCATGGATTGTGAGGTGAAATTTAATGAATTGTGGGTCGGAGAGAAAATTGTGCCATTGCTTTGACAAGCACCTGTATTGACCTACGAATTTTGCAGGCAGCCGAGAAAGTATGTCAAGTATGATTTCTTGAGGTAGGGTTTCAGCTTTGCTCATCGCCATTGTTGAATTTGGATTTGGAGGAGATACATTTTCTTGTATGTGTACTCTATACTAGTAGTTTTTTCATTTTTGGAAAAATTGATAATAAATATTTTTTTTTCAAATTTCTTTTCCAGCAAAATTTTCTCTTTCGACTTTTGTGCTTTTGGACAATATTTGCTTGAATTTGACAAAAAGGTATTTGAAGTTGAAATGGAATAACAGTATTTGAAAGTTAAAATTACATCTGGACATGAATTTACTTGGAAAAAGATTGTAGTTTCATAAATGAAAACCATTCTTGAAATGTCATAAAAAGAATTTTTTCAATATTTCATCGATATATGATCAAACTATAACTTGCAAATAACAATTTCAATATTTTTCCTTGTACATAGAAAACAGTTTCAGTATTTACAAATAGCATGTTTGGCCAAACTTATCAAGAGGTTAAATTGCTTTTTTTTTTTTTTTCTTTCCAAAAATACTTTTTTTCGTTAACTTGAGCTGTTTGGTCAAGTTTTTTTTTGAGGAAAAAAGTGCTTTTGGAAAGAAGCAGAAGCAGTTTCTGATAAGCAGAAAAAAGTAACTTTTTCCAAAAGCATAAGGAGTTTTGACTTTTTTTCTTACCAAGAATATCCTTAACAAAATATAGTATATATCAAAATAATAGTTAAACCTAATATTTAGAATATTAATGTATAAATATTTCTTATTATTTTTAGGATAGCTTTCTAATATATAGTGACTTCAGGGATGAATATTTTTATATTTTGTTGAATAATTTTTAATATATTTAACTTATATTAAAAGAATTAAATACTTTTAAATTTTATTTTCATAGTTTACTTAAATAAAATGAAAAGATTTAATTATTGCATGTAATAATAAATATTTAAGATTATTTATTTACTTATACTATTAATTATTAAGTAAATATATTTATGTTTTTATTCGTAATTTGATACTTAAAAACACTTTTTAAAAAGTTTGGTCAAACACAAATTATTGCTCAAAAGTGTTTTTCAGAATGATTAGCCAAACACAAACTGCTTCTCTCCAAAAGTGTTTTTTTCAAAAAAATTTAAAAAAAAAACACTTCTCAAAATAAGCTGATTTCTCCAGCTTGGCCAAACAGACTATAAGTCAAGGCCAAACAGTAGGCAAGACATGCTTTATTGTACTTATTGAGATTCAAATCACGTATTGGATTCGATGACTCAAACACTTATTTTTTTGTTATTATAAAAACGATTAGAGAGTACATAAAAGTTATATAAATCACATTTCTTATAGTTAAGACAACTAAAAACATTTAGAAAATTCTATGTGAATAACAAATGATCAGTGTGCCATATCATGGGACAAAGGAGGACATTGTAATAGGGAAAATTTTTAGAGGCCGTTGCATATGATGGATAAATAAAAATAATTTTGGGATAAAAAATTGGTATCATCTTATCCCTTGTTTGTTTACTAATCCTATGATAAGTTATTCCAATATTGAAAAAGTACCGAAATAACTTATGTCTGTCAAATGGTGGAATAGTAATCCCAAAATAAGTTAATCCAGGATAAAACAGTAAAATCGACAATCTCAGAATTAATACAATAACCAAACAATCAATGGAAATAATATCAGAATAAGTAATCCCATCATAAACAATTCCCGTATAACTTGTCTTCAAACCGAACAACGGTGTTATCAACCGTGTATTGATATGAATGCCAAACAATTTATGATTGGAAATGAAGATAAGCTTATTATGTTAAAAAAACGTAAATAAGAGATCAAATAAATTTCCTTCATTTTCTTTTCTCTTCTGAGGTGGGATAGAGAAATTGGAGGTAAATCAGACGATGTTGGTATTCATATGGTTCTGTCTACGTATGCCTTTCCAATATTTTATAGTTACAAATTCTCTTTTTATTTTTCCACTCTTCGTATTTCTCAGATGCATATAAGAAAATAAAAACTCATAGAGAAAGATTTTTGTCATTTCGGTAATCTGTTTTAGTTCACTGTTCACATTGCAGAAAAAGAAATGACAAATAAATCAATCATTATATAAAAGCTAAGCTAGCTTATTTAAATGGGGGATAAAAAAGAGAACTTTTGTTTCCTTAACTCTCTTTTAAAGAAGAAATTCCTGACACTAGATAACTATTGTTTGTTGCTTTGTGATCAGTGGCGGAGCCACATGCACTCAAGCGGTGTCATTCTTCATCGAAAAATACACTATTTAGTTCGATAATTTAAAAAAATAAATATATATACTATATAATGACACCCCTTAAATTCTTGGTGAGTTTGTTTCGGTTTATTTTGACTTCTCTTATTAAAAATTATGGCTCCGCCACTGTTTGTGATTAATGAAATGCTTTTCTTAGAGATAATCCAAAGAGTAATCGCATATCATTGACAATCTAACACTTAAAACAGAAATCATTAAGAATTTAAACTCAATCTATAAAATAAGCACTACAAACAAGGATCTAGTGTTGCCCTCTCAGGAACTTGACTGGCACTTTATGAATAGACTGATGTATCATAGACGAAAATGACCACTTAACCTTGAAAATCCTTACTTTTGTTTTCTGATCTTTCGAGGATACACATTGTCTCCTTCTTCACAACTGGTACAGC
Source organism: Nicotiana paniculata (assembly GCA_005239505.1). Taxonomy (NCBI): domain Eukaryota; kingdom Viridiplantae; phylum Streptophyta; class Magnoliopsida; order Solanales; family Solanaceae; genus Nicotiana; species Nicotiana paniculata. The sequence goes on from ML319110.1 coordinate 22,561, forward strand.
AAAGAACAACTCTAGGATAAAAAATAAAAATAGACCCCTCGCCACCTTTCTTGTCGAATGTATATGCAGTAGCTAATGAAAATTGTAGTTGAAGCGGAGAGAATTACAACATATTTCAGCTTATTTAGCTTTTGAAACTAAATCAACATCAGTCTTCAGGAAAATTAAATTACTTGGCACATCTGTAGCTCCACTTATTCATACCACAGCACAAGCAAAACAATAATTGTTCATAACATAGCCATCACTACTAAGATTAGTTCTCTTCCAAAATAAGTCTTAAGTGGAACTATCTACCATATAAATGCACCACTACGATGTTAAAACATTCTTACAATATTGTAGCTTGTAAAATTAGTAAGTTCACACCCCATCGGAATGGTAAGTGGAATATAATTATGGAACCTTCTCTTTGAATCTGACATCATAAGAAACAAGTTCAAAGCCTACATTGTGCAATATAAGCTCCATGCACTAATACGTGCAAACTCATCTTAAAAAAGCATATGACAGATATTTTTCTTTTATTGACATCATCCAATATATCCCAACAACAACAAGTTATACTACAACATTTTGACCATCAACAACTTATTATCATGCTCACAACTAATCCAGCAAAGGTGTTACCCACCAAGATCAAACACCACAGTAGTTTCGTTAATTCCTTCAACAAGATCATAAGCTAATGAGACAGCAACACCAGTGTAGACACCTTCATTGTTGATTCCTTCCATATTCCACTAAATGCTACTAAAAGAAACTAAATTATCACAAATGAAATAAACAACTTACCCACCCTACGTATGTCATAGTGCTGCCAGTTGATTAAACGAACTAATAGAATGACATCTACATCATTCCCAAGAATTTTCAGAAAAATCTCAATAACATCCCCTGTCCTGCATCCCTAGAAACATTGTCTAATCCTCAAATGTAACACCATGTGCCGTTACTTTTCTTTTAAACGACAAATAATAACTTTTATATAGATATTCATCAAGAAGAAATGGCAATGGGAACCATCACGTGCAGTTACTTTTGTCACAACAATTTCTAGATAAATGTTTTGACCAACTAATCCAACCACCACATTTAGAATTAACTGGAGACTCTTTACCGTTGGCATTCTGTTTTTCACGACATTCAGAGAAAAGAAAATGAATAGAAATTTCAAAATAACTAAACCAATTAATCTTAAATCTCTAAGAAAACAAACCAAAATGAAATTATTTGATTTCGTATTTCATAACCGAAAAATTGGACCGGAGTTTCATAATCCAATTCGAAGTGCCTGATGTCAGAAGAAACGAAAAGTCATGTGTATTTTTTTATAACTTTTTAGATGTCTTGACTATTTATTTCAATTGTATAAATCTTTATTTTCAGGTCAAATTCAAAAAAAGATTAACTAAAACTTTATTATTTTTAGCCAAATAAAAATATTTAGCCTAAATAATGTAGTTGTATCCAAGTTTTATTATAAATTGTATTCGAAAAAAATTATCCAAAAAAGTAACATACTTAAAAAGGTAAAAATATATTTTATTTTTAAAAAAAATGCCGCATATACAGAAAAATCCATGTGGCAGGCGAGTGCACCCATACTCTTTGCCACATCAGCGTCTAGAGGAGTAATAACTCTCAAAATGTCAAGTTGAGGGGGGTAATTAAGATCACGAATAGTTTAATTTAAGGCTATAACTAATAATTTGTGTCAAGTTTAGAGGGGTGTTAAGGTATTTTGCCTAAATTTTTCGATATTTGTTAATTCTGAAATTCGCTATTGAAATATTTGTAAAATACATGTTTGAGGAGTATTTTAAGTGAAATTATGATTTCATTCACAAATATTTATTTTTTTAAAAAACTTATTTTTATCTACATATTACAAGTGAATAATATGTAGGTATTGTTATGCAATGGTATTATCAGCGACTATTAATACATATCTCCCTTCCGTTTATGAGATATACTTCCCATAATTTTTTTTTTATATATATAAAAAATTTAAAATAATTTAGCTTTAAACTTTTTTATTTTATTATTACTGAGAAATTTTTACAGCCACACAAATATTATGAATATGCTTAAAATCACAAGTTTCAAATATTGTATAGTAACACAGATATTATAGCATATATGCGAACAAAAATTTTAAAAAATTTCTTTTCTTAAATTTTATATCAGAATCAAATTATGTCTCATAAATAAAAACGAAAAGAATAAAATGTTATGTAGTTGACAAAATCACATTATTCATCCACCAATTTGGCTTTCTTTTTCTTTTGTTAGCTTGTTTCTTCTTTCATGCATATGATGTACATAATTTGCAAAAAGTACGTATACATATATGATGGCATCCATGATCAAAAGAGGTGAAGTGGTGTACTGATTTTGGCGCGGAAATAACGTGGGATAGTTATTTTTTAACATGATATTTAATTTTTATCAAGTATTTTTAATGCTGAGCAAAAATAGCCTTACTCTATTAAAATTAATATGAAAAGATATTTTTACCCTTTTCTTCATGAGTGTTGTGTAAATATTAAGGACATGGTGTCCTTAATATTTATACTGCACACATGAAGTTAAGGACTTAACATTTACACTACTCATATGAAGTTAAGGACATGATGTCCTAAAGTTTAACAACGGAAAGTGCAAATACATAACACTTTGTCCTTAATATTTACACAGCATTCATGAAGTTAATGACACTATGTCTTTAATATTTACCAACACACATAAAGTTAAGAGCACTATGTCCTTAATATTTACATTGCACACATAAAGTTAAGGACACCATGTCCTTAACATTTACACTGTACATATGAAGTTAAGGACATGAGGTCCTAAAGTTTAACAACAGAAGGTGCAAATACAAGTTAAGAACATTATATTCTTAACATTTACACTGCACATATGAAGTTAACAATGCCATGTCCTTAACATTTAATCTGTACATAAGAAGTTAAGGACATGATGTCCTAAAGTTTAATAACGGAAGTGCAAATACAAGACACTTTGTTCTTAATATTTACACAGCATTCATGAAGTTAAGGACAACATGTCCTTAATATTCACACAAAATTCATGAAGTTAAGGACAACATGTCCTTAATATTTACACAACTTTCATGAAGTTAAGGACACCATATCCTTAATAATGTCAGGTGTTTGATGATACTCATTTCTAATTCCCCATTTGTTTGATCCAAAAGAATGTTAATTTTTGTTTTGTGGTAGGGCATGTCAATGTAGTTCTACATACTCATTGATGGAAAGAAATTCTGAAACCCAGTAAGAAGGAAAGAAGAAAACAAAGTGTGGTGTAGTTAGCAGGGGCAATAACTGTCAAATAGGCACAGAAAATTGATAGAAGAAACCAAAGTATGGCGTATGAATCTATATAGAAGCAACACATGTTTGTATATGTGCTCAGATAAGTGTCCAAGAAGTTGTAACCCCTAAAGAAACTATAAGATCACTAGTGCAGTATTGTGTTCTGGTTTATCGCATAACCACAGGGATATTTTTGTCCGGGCGGATAAAAAATTATTAAGTACTGGCTAAAAAGTTAATACATTTTAAACAATGACGAAAGAGTAAATAAATCTCTAAATAATGATTAACGGTGCACTTCCCCGGTTTTGGCCCCTTATTCCCAATAGCCTAAGGTCAAAGGATCAAATTTCTACCTAATTTTTTGTTTTAATTTTTTTCTTAAATGTTTCTTTTCTTTTTATTTCTACTAACGCAGCTTAGTGTCATGTTTAACTGACTTTGATTCTACTGTTGCTGAAAAAGCATTCTCCTCATTGAAACTCATAAAAATGGATTACGTAGTAGCATTATTGAAGAATTTTTGAATGGTTGTTTAATTTGTAATATAGAGTGTAATTGCAATTGTAAGCAATAAATCGTTATCAACGTATGAAAACTCGTCGAGCACAATTATAAATTGATGATATTTTCTCTTTTATGATAATGAAGCTAATTAATTTTTGCTAGCTAAGTATTTGTATTGTAAAATTTAATATCATCAAACTCAATATTTATCTTACAAGCAATGGTGGACACATCTTCCCCAAAGCCATGGTTGTGTTAAGTTAGAGTCAATCACGCTTCTTGCAGTTACAGGAGCGGGCTATATTTGTCTTCCTATCTATCCTTACAAGCGTGACATGGGAACAGTATCGGGATAATCGGAGGCGAATCCATTATTTCAAGATTATGGACGCACTATTATGAAGATGTAGATTTAGAATTTATATTTGACGGATTTAACTTTAGTATCTACCATGTACCCACTATACTTTTGAAATTATAGGTTTAAAATTATATACTTTTTAAATTTTAGTAATTTTCACGTATATATCTATACTCGTGCCGAAAACAAGACCGTCCAGAGTGGGATTTGAACTACCAATTTCACTCGTAAAGGTGCACCCAATGATTATTCTACCATAGGAGTCTTTGAGTATGGGTTCATGCACATAAAATTAAGTAATTCTCAAGAAATATAACATTATTATACATGATTTAGGGAGAGGAGTATGGGTTCACGTGAACCAATACCCTAAGACTTAGATACGCCCCTGGATAATGATACCGTATTGCTGCTCTCAAAATAATAGCAAAAAAATGGATGTTTTTGTATATTTTTTTATATATATACATTATTTATATTGTATACAAAAATATATAAATATTTTATGCACTTTTGCGACTATTAAATATAAATAGTTTCGATCGCGGATTAAAAATAATATTTTCCCAAAAATATCTGTACTCCGTCGCCCGAATTCACGAAGATGAGTACGGACATTAGCACACAAAAAATTGGAAGTCGTCCTGAATTCCTGTTTTAAGGCCCTAAAATGCCAAAAAATAAGAAACGTCCGTGGTGAAACAATGACTATTATCTAGTATGTTCTTTTTTATGGGACCACAAAATTGTAGGCGATTCGGAGTCCGTCGCCTGAATTCGTGAAAATGACGTGGACATTCGTACACGAAAATAGAAAATCGACCTGCCTGTTTTATGGCCATAAATATCAAAAAACGAAGAATGATCGTGATAAAGCAATGACTATTGTCATTAGATCATTTATGATGGGCTCATAAAATTTTATGCGATTCAAAGCCTGACCGCCTGATTTCACGAAGATAGCGTGAATATTTTTACATGAAAAAGTCATAAATTCCTGTAAAGTTAGTTAGTTAGGCAATTTTAGACAGCTTTGATGGGGTCATGAGGTGAATCACTACATGGTCTCCTGGTTTTTCCTTTTTCTATTTTTGACCCAAAAAAATGAATTTGAGGAATACTTGATCTCAGAGAATAATAGTATGTATAAATTTTTATTTTTTATATTCTGACAAGTAAATATATGAGGTCCGCATATTATTCGTTCTAGCCTAACCTCTGGGGTATTGCGGTTTTGTCTCCTTGGATTTTAATCCCAAAGGTGACTTACAATTAAATCTTGAATTCGTTTTTATATGACCCCTAACTTTTCCTTTTTATTCTGACGCGGGATTTGTCTAAGACAAGTTTACAGCGAATCCCCTTTCGAGTTCGAATGCCAGTGGGAAGGTTGGATTCATCCCTTAAAAACTCACCACCATATTAATTTTTTTTTTTTAAACTAGTGTTGAAATTATTTCATGTGGAGTAACAATTTAATTTGTTGAAGCTTATATATACCAAAATTATGAAAAAATTACTACATTTTGTCGAAATGTACTTCCCATTCAGCAACTATCTTGACTCTTGAGAGACGTTAGGCAAACTATGTTTGGCTATGGATGTCATAGCTTTTCTTTCCATGCCATTTGACTTGTTTAATGCATAGAATTAGACAAACTTTTTCTTTTTCACCTTCGTTTAACAGCACACAATAACTATGGAAAGAATTTATCGTCACGTTGTAAGCCCCCACACTAGTATCAAATTGTCAATTGAATCACGACATTATAGTAAAGGGAGGCCACCTGATAATACGAAAGTCCCAAAGAAAGGAACGAGTTGTACAATTCACTACAATTAGTCGGAAACAGGATTTTCACCGAGAAGATTCAAAAAATAAAAAATTAAATACCCAAAGTAATCAAGATATATATAATATATATAAGCAAAAGATTCGAATACCCCCCCCCCCCCCCCCCCCCCCCAAACCCCTGACTACAATAATTCTCATTGTTAGGTGTACTGCATTTGTAATATTATCACTTGCATGCTTTTCCGTATTTGTGGTATTATCACTTCCATGCTTTTCCTTGTGACAGTCATGAGTTGTGTGACTGAGAGTTGGACTCTACTATTGTAGTATAGTATCAACTTCATCAGTTTTTCTACAAGAAAATATATAAGTACAATAGTTTATTATTAATATTATTTTACCTTTTAATAACAGTACAAGTACCGCTAAGTCTCTGTTCATCAAGGTTTAGATAATAAAGAAAAGAAATTACTTTTTTGTCTCGGTGGTTGAACCCTAGTATATAACATTTGCACCCATTTCATTAAATATATAGGTGAAAACCATTCATGAAGTTGTGGTGAACTTCACAATTTGTCAAGAGTAATAGAGAGTTTATACCTTAAATTAATGGCCAAAGAATATGATGGATTAAAGCAATGGGCTATAGGTCCATTCAATCCTTTAGAGCCAAAAGAGAAGAGCAAAGACTCAAGCAAACAGCACGAGTCCCTCGATTGGCTTGACAAACAAGAACCTAACTCAGTTATTTTTGTGTCATTTGGAACGACTACTAAGGAGCTCGCAATTTGGAACGACTGCTTCCTTTTCAGTAGATTAGTATTCTTTTTGTATATTCTACTAGAATGCTCATATACTTGTGACGCCATGTCTTGGCACACACTAATAGACTTATGATTTTGAATCTATTTTATGACTTCAATTTGCACTCAGTTGCTTTCGTTTAATTACTTTACATCTATAAATGTCTAAAACTTTTATCTATGAGGAATGTTATTCACTTAGTAAACTTATTAAAAGTGGGAAACCACTAGGTTTATCTGTGTTGGCTTACCTAACAATGTTGTTGGGTTCCATCACGGCCTATAATGGAATTGGATCGTGACAAGAGCAAAGACTCAAACAAACACAACGAGTCCCTCGCAATTGGTCTAGAGAAAGCCAGCAAAAGTTCATTTGGGTACTCAGGGATGCTGACAAAGGAGATGTTTTCACAAGTGAAGTTAGAAATCATATTGCCTGAAGGATACGAAGAAAGAGTAAAAGGAAGAGGGATTATAAAAAGAGATTGGGCAACCCAGTTGGAAATATTAACTAGCACATAATTCAACGGGCGATTTTATGTGTCATTGTGGATGGAATTCATGTATGGAAAGTATGTCAATGAGATTTCCTATAGCAGCATGGCCAATGCATTCAGATCAGCCAAGGAATTCTCAACTTGTATTAAAGTATCTGAAAATTGGGCTAACTGTTAAGCCATGGACGCGTCGAGATAAAAAATGGTTGAAAATGCTATGAAAACTTTGATGGCTTCAACAGTGGGAGATGAGATAAGGAAAAGAGCAGCAGATTTGAGTAATGCTATCAAAATATCAGTAACGTACAGATGGGGGGAGATGGATTCTTTCATCGCCCACATTTATCGTTGAGTTTTTCTTCATTGGAAATGTAGTGTAATGCATCCACAGTCTAGTTAGCACAAGAGATATAATGTAAGAAAACATATGAATACACTATATGTAGGGAATGCCATGACAATGCAAAACATTTTCTCATTTAATTTATTCTCTTCAGTGGATGATCAATTTTAGTTGACTTGCCTTATAGATTTTATTGAAATATCTTTTATTAAAGCTTAATATATATATACGATATTTGTGGGAAAAAATTATTTTTTCCTGATAGAGAAAAGGTTGTAAAATTTCAAAATGAGAAAATATTGACTGTGGATGTATTTATTGAAATAAAAGGGCAGCCTGGTTTTGTTTGTATTAAAATAGATGGTACTTAATTGGATAATATTAGTAATTCACAAAGGTCAGATTAGTTGAAAAAGGACTTTTCTAGGAAATAGGGGAACTTGATTTGTCTTGGGCAATGTTGTCCGCACCCTCTAAGAATGTTGTTGTATTCGCGTCGGATTCTCCAAAAAATACATAGTTTTTGCAGAATCAGACATGCGCCCGACAATATTTTTGAAAAGTTGAAGCAACGTAAATCTTGAAATACTTGATTCTCTCGAATACTACCTATATCTTCCTTGAAGGTGAACCAACAAAAATGTGCTTCTCCACAATACAAGGACAAAAAGCAGTAGCAGGGACAAATTTGTTTGCCAATTTTTTTTCTTTTCTACTTTTCTTGATTCTTCTTCATTTTTTGCCCTTATTTCTTGGATTGTTAATGTCTCACCCTCACGATCTATGCATTGTGAAGCAAATGTGAATTTTCATTAAATTAATTCTTTAAACATAAAAGCTTGATCTTTTACAAGGTTCTTAAATCAAAATGCCTATCAAAAATTCTTAGTACAAACCTTCTATTACTCTTGATGAATTGTAAAGTTCACCACAATTGAACTTCCCAAAAAAATGTTCTTGTATGTTCACAAATTTCCAAAACTCTTGGAGGAAAACAGCGTTTATTTGATAGAATATCCTCATAATATAGAAGAGTTCAGGCAATCCTTGAATCACCCAACTCATCAAATTATCATAAATAACAATAACTTTGTTAATAATCGTTCTAAACTAGTGTGCAAACTGGCTCGTGGAGATGGGCTGTTGCAAAGAATGAAGGGATATTAACAATTTTTGGAAATTTGTAAGGAGCATTATGATTTGAAAGGGGAGTTTCAAAAGAAGGTGTTTGAAATTCAAGGAATTGAATGCTTGGGGTCTTACTTATTCAGGGGGGTTGAAAGACAAGTAAACGGATCATGGGGTTCTATGATCGGAGAAATAGAAGGGGCGTGGTTGATGTTTCACTGGCTCGGTGGAGGAACCAAAGTAGGAGCTAGCCTTGAAACGCGGGCGGAATTTCACTCTTTTTTAGGAGAGTTGCAACAGGGATATTGTACGGCAACTTTTAAAGTACAAGTATCAGTCATTGGAAAGTTTTGCGAGGTGATAACATAGTTAAAAGAACTAAAAAAGTATTTAGAGCAAAGAATTCTTAGAATTGCATCTTGCAGATAGCACATACAAGTGTATATATATAGGTAGAAAGTATGACTTTTAAACTCTTAGTTACATATGCCATATTAATGACTTATGTACAATGAAATTTGGTCACATAGATAATCTAAAAGCCACATAATGCACCTAATTAATGTTCTACACCTAATTAAGAAATGTATACAAAATCATTCTCCACATCAATCCTGTAGTCTGCAAAAGTTAGAACCAGATTAGCTGTTGAATTTTGCTCTTACTAACAGACATACAAGATCATAAACTAGTCTGAAATAAGATTTTAAACAGTGCAGAATCAAAGAAACTGAAAGCAATATAATGAACTAGTATGAACCAAGAAACAGACAGTTGACTGTTTAATTTAAAGAAAAATGAGAAAAGTAACCAAACTACTTGAAAATTCTGGTGAAAAGCAAGTCTATCTTGTGATATGCGCGATGAAAGAATACAACTGAATTCGAGAAGCTCCCCCTTTCTCTGTGGACTCCCTTACGGCTTCTCCCAATTCTTCTGCTCTTTTTCTAATTTCATCGCCTTCTTCTGATGCCATTAACTTCCTAACAACATTCTCAATGGTGGATGCATTCACCAACTCCTCGCGTTTCTCCCACTCCCTCACAATCAGGCCTATTTTCAGTATTTCCGTCACCAAGAAACCATTTTTTGGTTGGTCAGAGTGCATAGGCCAAGCAGCTATTGGCACTCCCATAGTAATACTCTCTATACAAGAATTCCAACCACAATGACTCATGAACCCCCAGTGGACGAATGAGCCAAGATTTCTGGTTGTGGTGCCCATTCTCTTACTACTAACCCTACATCTATTACTCTTTCCTCAAACCCTTCTGGCAATTCAACCTTTCTAGCCTCCCCAGTAAAGATATCTCCTCTATCGGCATCTCTCAACACCCATATGAACCTCTGTTTGCTCTGCTCTAATCCCATCGCGAGCTCCTTGATTTCACTATCGGAAAATGAAGTTGTTGTTCCAAAAGATACATAAAGAACTGATCTTGGAGGTTGTTTGTTCAGCCACTCCAAACATATATTGTTCTCATTTGACATGTAATCGAGTTTAGCTGGCAGAATTGGTCCAATTGCACATTGTTTCTTGTTCTGTCTACTTGTTACTTCTACCATCAAATCAAGAAACTTGCCTTCGATTACTTTGCTCGTATTATGGATATCGCCTGCTCTAATATCCATATATGGACTCTGAGAAGCTCCAAGCTCCCTGACTTTATCTGTCACAACTCCTTCAAGGGAAGGTAGCTTTTTAAACAATTCTTCTTCAAGTTGGACACTCATCCCACTAGACAAGCATATCCAACAGTACAAAGTGAAAACTGAAATGCAATTAAATATATAGGATTCTGCATTGGACAAGGATGAAACATCCTGAACATTAAAGGACATTAAAGAATCATGAACAACAATAACTCGTCTTGCTTTATATGAAATATCACGAAAGAATGAAGCAATAGGCTCGCGCAGAAGCATAGAAGCATCCCATGATGGCTGAAGTTGCGCGGGGAATTTGCTTAAGGAATTAAAGTCAGGTGAAGGTGAGTCAAATTCAGGAGTTGGGAGATCGTGGAATCGAATTTTGGCTATGTCCGAAGGATTTAAGGCATTGGCACGAACCCTGGCTTGACGATTATGTGTAGCTGAGCCAACATAATAGACGGGGAGACCATAGGAAGAGATTAAACAGGAAAGTTGGAGAAGTTGATTGAGATGGCCTTGAGCTGGAAATGGAACCATCACTATAGCTACTTCATATTGTTTTTTCAAATTGCTAAATTCATGGCTTTGTCTATTCTCATAGCTATCCATGGAAAAGATTAACAGGTTTTTAGTATACAACTCTTTTGTATTTCTTCAAAGTAACGACTTTGAAATCTATGAGAATTGAATTAACGTAAACAGAATTAAGACTTGGAAAGTTTGGTTACCTTCCATAGAGTTGTTCTCCAAGTATTTATAGATATACACATGGATAAATGCGTCATACAACTTGTTCAATCTCATAAAAAAACAATATGAATCCTTGCCGACCATGTTTAAAAAAGGCAGCTTGGTGCATTGAGCTCCCGCTATGCACGGGGTTTGGAGAAGGGTCGGACCACAAGGGTCTATTATACGCAGTCTTGCCCTGCATTTCTGCAAGAGACTGTTTCCGCGGCTGCAACTCGTGACCTCCTGGCCACATGACAACAACTTTATCAGTTACGCCAAGACTTTCCTTCCCACTGACCATGTTTCTATATTAAAACTAATCTCAGGCCGATATTACACAAAATAAAAATAAAATGCAATAGAAGTTTTTATATTTTCTAGTGACATAATGATCTCATATAAAGCTAAAATAACTCCTAAAAATTGTAGGACCTAAAATAAACATACCAACATGGCAAAAATATATTCCAACTAACTGGATCGTCTATATAGATATTTTATTTTTCATTGTACCATATCTTTCGCTAATTGAGTCTCCTTTGATGGATTCCAAGAAATTGTATCTCTTTCGAGACTTCTTTTTATATGACATTAGGTCTAACTCCTCCTTTTTAACACCTTCACTCGTCATGGTTTTGTTAGTAATCTGTATTACTGTAAAATAAAATAATAATAATTTTTGAAAAATACAAAAACAGTAAAAAACCTCACTAGCGCGGCCGCGCTAGTGGAATATACCAAGGACAGTGAGAAACCTGACTAGCGCGACCACTAGCGCGTGCTGAGCCCGGGCGCGCTAGTCCAGGCGTCCTTAGTTGTTTTTTTCGACATAAAAAAATAATATAAGAATAAATCGAGCCCACTGAATACACAGTGTGTCCTTAAGGAAATTAATCCCCTCAAGTATCCGAGGTGTTGGAATATATCCTCCCAGGATAGAATGATTTAACTCACCAGAGTATTGGTACCAAAAACGTTGGTGATTAACGAACCACTCGAAGACTGTAAAACACACTGGAATATTTTGTGCAGAAGAAGAAGATCAGAAAATTTAGTAAGTAAAAATTCTGGGATTCAAGGTATATTTATAGCCAATTTAGTACTGTTTCTTAAAAGGTTTTGCAACCTTTCGAAACAGCCATAGTTGTTTGAACAGGTGTGAACAGCCATAGCTGATTTGAACAGGTATGAATATTGCGATAAATTTAAAAACGCATTTAAAATAATCCGGGAATGAAAAGATTTTGTCCAAAAAGATTAATCAATCAATCTTTGACCGAATTCGAAGCCGAAGCCGAAGCCGAGCCGATCGAGCTACGACGATGACGGCGCGAGGCTCGCCTTCTTCTCAACTCTTTAAGAGCTAGAAGAAGAGCTTCTCTATATATACACATAGATTTTGTTTCCTTCTTCCAATGAGGGACAAAGTGCACTAATTCAAAATTTCACTTCTCTCTATTTTTTTTCCCACCATTTTTCATTCACTCTCTTTAAGCTACACCAAGCTTAAAATTAAGCTAAACTAAGCTTAAAATTAAGCTACACTAAGCTTAAAATTAAGCTACACTAAGCTTAAAGACCAACAATCCCCCACTTGAATGTGGAATGGCTATAAAATAAAGGAATGCACGGACGTGTGTGTTTTACATGCAAGAATTAATTGCATCTGGAT